>JASANH010000714.1:0-10642 GCA_030248295.1 Mesodorylaimus sp. YZB2_4 | reverse complement strand
ATATCAAATGTAAAGCTGAAGTATAGAAAATGTGGGGTCACCTTGAGGCCTAAGCCGAGGGGGGTCACGTTGAGGGCCAGGTGGATTAGGCATATTTTAGGCTGGTCAAACCTCGTATCCCAGTGAGCATGAAGGAACGGGCGATCTGAAGGTCGTCAACTGGGAGGGTGCCTTCATCTTTGACCCCTGATATCTCGAGATAGGTAAGAGATAAAAACTTTTCGTGACAGCCATTCACTTGCTGATTCGTTTGCGAACACGCTGATGTGTCGTTGATCGAGAAAGACCAAAAGATTCGTGACTTATGGCTGATATCGCCCAAGCACTTTTGAAAGCACGGTTTTTTCGCGATATATCCATGAAAATCGAGTCTGCACAGAAAGCACTGTTGCGTCACTATCTCCACTCATGAGTTTGAAGAATTTACACGTAAAAGTTGAGGGTCAAAAATTGAAGCTTGGTCGTCCCTAAGTTGCAGAAAGACTGTCTATACTGTAACATACATTTATGCACACAGAACATCATTATGTCCTGTGCACGTCGCTGATTGTCTTGTTCAGTTTGAAATCGACATGGTGTTCAAGTTGGCACATGCATTTTCGTTTTTATTAAAAATCACACTCAAAACGTGCAGGAATGTGAATTATCTCCACAGACATGGTTAGTTGCCATCTCAGAGGCTGCTTTACGCGTAAAAGCTATTTTGTCTAGTAGTTTTGCTCCAGGTGAAAGTCAACTACACATTCTCCAGCTACACTTGCTTGCTCTTACCTTTGTTTACCGCATCAAGCAGGTAATTCAAAGTAATCGTTCGCTCTTCATAATTTGAATGGAAAATTCAGTACATTCTACTATAATAAAAGCACGAAACAACTTAGCACCATTACCCAGTCCGTGTTCTGTAAGTCTTTTTCACAAAACTTAGCAACCTGAGAATATTCAGTCATGGCAGTTTTCCGACTTGCCATCACTTTCGTGTTGGATTTAGCACTGTCTTTTGGAGAAACGAGCGATAAGATGCAGGAAAAACGCGTAAATTTCACACGACTAGACAAATCGGCAGCCTGTTTTGGCATTAAGGTTGAAGCTTTAGTGCAATTTAAAAGAACATGTTGATAAGTCAAATTTAAAAGAACATATTACCCGTCTTGCACTTACTTTGCAGCCGGAGCGCACTGATAGGGAGGACATTAAAAACCTCCTTCTGACCACTTTTGCTACCTTTCCACCACACTAGCTTTCAGTATAACGTTAAGTCTAACTTTTGCGGTAATTATTGCCATCTGGTGTGTCTCTGCGTCTTGAAGACAGGTTTCTGTATGGGTCGACAAACGAATCTTGATACAAAAATTTTGACTCAATGATTTTTTGTGCTCAGTAGTAAGAACCCCATGAGTGCATGGCGACGCTAAAATGAAAAATATTTTTCACTCTCTCACTAAGAAAGGAAATACACAAAAACCGTGCTGCTTGGGCGATATTGCCCATATCTCCCCCCAAATCTTAATCCTGGAATAATCTAAAATGGATGAGAATGATCGCAAGATGATGAGCTATCAAACGTGTTTTGAAAAATTTTCCTTTGTCTTACCGTTTGTAAAAAATTCCCGCTAACAGCAAAATTTAAAAATTTTTAACACATACTTGAGCGAATAACTCGAAATACAAAAATGAAACCCCCTGAAACTTTTATCATAAATACCGCTTTGCACCCGCTTGTGAAAAATATAGATGCGTTATATACTTTGTCTTCACATGTTAGTGCCATAATCGCAAAACACCAGCAAAATTATTAGCTATGGTTTGATTTCACGATTTTTCGAACTCGATCGCAGGCCAATGTCGACGCCAAACATAGCCCACCTAGTAGAGCGGAGAAAATGCAACAAGAGTAGCCCTTTCTTATGTTTAAAAAGTCAAAAAAAACCGCGTATAGGACGTGTATTGAAGTGTACCATTGCTAGAGCTGTGCGGCTAGCGACGTGTCAGCGACTGTTTGCGCCCGCAAGAAAGCCTGTGCGCGGTCGCAAACCCTCAGAAACAGTCGCGGACGTGGACGAGTTGCAATTCTCACTGTTTACAAATACTGTACACGTCATGTACGCAGTTCTTTGTCGGTATCATAATTTTCACTACGTAAGGTTGTATTCGACCCTTGAAAAAACCCTGTCTTAATTTATTAGTGGTAAAACCAGGAGGATAAATTGCTTTAAAAACGACTTTTCAACTTTCACTCGTCTGTGACGATTTCAATTATCAATTTAGATCTATAGATCAAACAGGTTTGATCTCAAGTGTCGGATTGTCATAAGCAGTCAAGCTACCGTAATCGCGGGAATTCAAATTTTTGCTGTCGTTGAAGAAGTCCTAAACTCAAGAACAAGTTATTGTACAATCCTGACAGAGAGATCTACCGCGTAGTTTTTGCGCAACTACCCCAAACTCTTTTCCCTGAATTAGAATTGAGAAAAACTGAGAAGAAAAATGTCATTTTTTCAACTTATTATTTTCTAAAAGAGAAACATGAAAATCATTCAGCTGCGCATTTTCTGATCTAAAACTTTTGTTTCCGTCAATTTTGTTCCTTGCAAGTGTTGGTTTATTTTGACAAGATGCACCTCTTCAACTTCTGATTGAGTTTCGCAGAAGAGGTCGTCACGGCCAATAGCCGTCCTGCTACTCTTGAAATCCAAATACTGACACCACCTTGCCTTTCTAATGTCTCTGAAAGGGTGCCTTTTGCGCATTATAAGAAAAACAGTTTTTATAAACTGATGATTGATGATTGCTTGGTCAATTCAGGATGTTTTTGATACAAAAGGATTCAACAATTCTGTACCCCGTATTACCAACATCGATAAACCTGCAGTCGCTTGGCGTGAGTATTCTGCGCATGGAAACCAGAGGCTGCCATAGAAAACGGGTAAGGGGCCTTGTGGGACATACAGACAGGGCTAACCTCATCATACTGGCACCCCTAAAAAGTAGCTTTTTCCAAAATAAGTCTTCTAGCTTCGCTTTGCGATGATATGTAGCAAAAATCTGTTTGAAGGTTGGAAGTCCCGTGGGGAACTTGGGCGGCAGAGGGCCCAACTCACATTTGCAAAAAAAAAAAAATGTTTGACAGAAGAGTGGCATACTGTAGATGAGGTAGCACCCCATATTTAGTGGTCGGCCTGTCTCCACATTCGGTGATGCTATCAATTGTAACTTAACCTTTACCACTTTTTGTGGTGGGTGCTGGAAAAAATGGCGCTCTATCCTCTAGCCCCCAACTCATGGATACACTATATGCGCCGATGGCGCTGGATCGACTGCTTAGACACACTACGGAGCTGAAAACGGATGTCACGAATGATATTACCCATTTGTGACACGAATATAGAAGATATCGAAAAACGGAAAACGGCATTGAGGAGGAAAAAGATTGAACTGGGTCCTTGCCTATGAGCACCTCGATTTCTTGAATTTTAGAAAATTTTGAGTTTGCCGCAAGATTTTTTTCCAATAGAATGGATTGATCGATTCGATTGGATCGATCCATTGGCCATTGGCCGGAAGAAAACCCATGATCAGCTGCACAAAATAAAATAAAATCAGGCACCAGAGAGTCTGACACTACTATAGACTAGCTAAAAGACGACGAGGACAACCAGCCAGAGCCTTTTTTCTTCTTTTTCGATCATTCTCTCTCTGCCTACCGCGTCCTGCAGACATTAATTTGCTGACGCAAGTGCCCTCTGTACTTGCGGAGCGGCAAATTTAAAATTTTTTTAAATTCAACAACTCGAGGTCCCCGTTTTCAACGGCCCAACTCATCCTATTTCCTCCTCAATGCCGTTGTCCGTTTTTTGATATCTTGTATATTCGCGCCACAAATGGGTAATAGCATTCGTGACATCCGTTTTCAGCGCCGTGGTGTGTCTAAGCAGTCGATCCAGCGCCTTCGGCGCATATAGTGTATCCATGCCCCAACTCGTGCGCACTTCGGTTATTCTATTAGCCGTGCCATTAAAATGAGATTCAGATTCAGGTTCACTCACTTGCAGGTTTCGGGCATTTTTCTCTGTTGTCACTGCAACAAAAGCAGAGCGCAAAAAAGAAGAGTTTCTGCTTGAGGTGGTTTCGATCTAAAGTTAATCTGAAAATTAGGTTTCACCAAAATAAAGCTTGCATCAACGAAGGAGTTTCTGACCAGGGTACTTCCAAACTAAAGTTAACCCTATGCATAATCTCCTGTTTCTTTGGACGGAGGGCTCAGAGGAAAGGGCGGTATAGACCACACTGAGGACGCCCCATCAATGGTGATGAATGCTTTTGTCTGTATGGGGGGGGGGGGGTAATCTTTGGGCACATGTGACGAAAACAAGCGCATTACATTTATTTAAACAGATATAATAGACCTTTTAGTCGACATAAGATGTCAAGGCGCAGCTATGGTTGAGTCTTGACAGGGAGGGGCTAGCTCCCCTGACTTCAGCTCAGGGTCATAAAACGTCAGCCCTCAAATTCAACGTGTGTATGGCTGAGCTGTACTGTTCGAAATTGTATGGCTTTTTAGCTTTTGTATTGTATTGTATTGTACGTAGCACCCAACAATCAATTTTGTATTGTATTGTACTAATACAAAAGCCAAAAAAAAGTTTTTGTATTGTATTGTACTAATACAAAAGCCAAAAAAAACTTTTGTATTGTATTGTATTCTTTTGCATTGTATTGTATTATATTGTACTGCCAAATTTGCGCAAAATTAATAAATCCACAGATGCCATAATAAATCCACCAATGCCATCAAGTTTTGACTGAGTGGCCGAATCTTCACGTTTCTTTTTCGTTTCACCTTCATTTTCTTTCATTTCTTTATATTGCGTTCCGTGATGACATTTCAAATAGAACTCAGAATTGTTGGGATACCAACCAGACACGACATGACCGCATTTTTGACCATTTGAACCAACAACAATGCATTCTGATTCTTTTCTAGCCCCAACTTGAAATAGGTTGAAATATTTCCAAACGGCTTTTCGCTTTGTACGAGAATTGCACGAAACTCGATCCCCCGTGTTTTCGGCAGAGGAGGAGCAATTCTTTCCAAATGAGTACCTTCGCATGAAGAAGAAGACATGACTTGATCCGTATTTTCTATAGGAGAAACAGTTCTGTCCAAATAAATATCATCGGATGAAAAAGACATGATTTCATTTGATGAGAAATTACTGTATGATGCGCAGGCTCTATACAAACTCGCCTGTTCGAACTGCAATTGCAATTCCATAATACAAAACTTACAGGGAAAGTTTTTGTATTGTATTGTATTGTACATAGCACCCCAAAATCAATTTTGTATTGTATTGTACTAATACAAAATCCCTAAAAAGTTTTTTGTATTGTAATGTACGCAGTACAATACAATACAATACAAAAACTTTTGTATCGTATGAGTACAATTTCGAACAGTTATGAGCTGGAAAACTCAATCATTTTTGCGAAATTTGCAAAAATGTCTGCACCGAGCTCGAAAGTGCACAGGTAACAAGAATGAAACAGAGGGAAGTTGGCGGGGCATATTTCGAATCTGTACCTTTCTAGGCAGAAACGCGTCAAAGGCGGCGGGAGCAAATGTTTGCGACCGCAACGAAATCGTGTGCGCAGCCGCAGAGCACTGGCCGTGGGTGAGAGCCCGCACGCCTGACAGAAACAAGTTTTGTTCGAGCTGTGTAACCAAGGAAACACCAGACTAATAAGCCTAAGCCTATGATGAGAAAAAAATGATAAGACATATGAAAAAACAAGAGAGTCGGATCAACTAAAATCGGTTATGCAATACAAATGTATAACCTTTTTCACGTATATATCACCCTATAACGTATCATCAGTACAGAGCATGGTTTAACTCACCCTGGAAAAAGATTTCCCTGTAACTGATTTAGTATGAGAGGCACTTATTTGGCATCTAAAAGCCGTTTGCATCGGCAAAGTATGTACACAACTGATGAGGAAAGCATTTATACTTCCTCAAAATGTACTCTCAGGCTTAGGTGTCCGGGCCTCAGAAAGTCAAAAGTACATCAGCTGGGGGCTTTTTAGATAGCCGGGGTTAGAGTCAAGTACTCGTATATACACAGGCATATATACCTGCGCGACATGCCTAACGGCCGCGCGCTCGATTTCGCTGTGGTCGCAAACAGTCGCTGCCGCCGCCTTTGACGCGTGTCTGTCAAGAGGGGTATAAAATCGAAATATGCAGTTAGCCCTGAACGAGTCCTAAATATACGACTTCAGAGGAGACACACTACTACAGTGCAACCAACGACTATATCTGCGATGCTGCCAGAAGTGACTGGATGGCGAATGTACAAGATGACCAACTGCTTTCACTCATGAGCATTCCTGGAACGCATCAATCATGCGCGAGATACGGCGGTGACTTGGTCGAATCCCAGACGATGACACTTACTCAGCAGCTAACTGCTGGTATTCGCTTCTTCGACATCAGATGCCGTGTTCTTGGTGATGTCTTCAAAATTCATCATGGAGCATTTTACCAAAAGATGGTGTTTGGACAAGTTCTGGATGAATTCATCGACTTTCTTTTCTGTGAAAATATTTGAAAAATATCGGTGGAAAAAGCATGCAAGGGATTGCCCTATAATAATTGGTTGCGCATTTCGCCTGGCATAACCAACATTGGGAAAAGTAAGAGGCAAAATCGACATAGTGTCGAATGTCCTAAGCTTACCAGGCATACCCTGGGCTAAGTTTGGTATCAATAACGACTGGTATGTGCCAACCATATTTCACATAAATCAACATTGGTCTAAAATCAGAGATAATTTGAATCAAGCTGTTTATGCCCATTATAATGAAGATAAAAAATTTTTTGCATCCTTCGCTAGCGGATCCAGCGCTGGTGCATATCCTTACACTGCAGCAAAATATATCAACTCCTACTTGTACGATTATGTCAGCAATGGTATTTACGATTTTATGCGAGGTAATGCCAGCAAAAATGTTTATTGCTATTACGGAATCGTAGCCATGGATTTTCCAGATTATTATGACGATGGTATAATTCAACAAATAATTAAGCAAAACAAAAATAAGTTGTTTCTTAATCAACGTGTTGTCACTATCTACAATACCGAATATGGGCATTTTCTGCACGCATCATCGGTCAAGGCGGACAAGCAAAGGCGCAAAGCCTTAGCATGTGATACTGGAAAAATATCAGCGGAAGCGTTCTGGTTACAAGTGCCATTCGAAAGTGGGAGTTATGCATTTTATAATACATATTACAAGGAGAATTTATACGCATCAGCTACTGTGAATGAGAAACGACGCGCAGTGCGCACTTGTGTGAAGGGCGTCTGCACTTATGATGGAATATGGTCGATTAAACAATGCTGGAGACGAGGACAGAAAGCTTTTTTTAATACGCATAACAAGAATTATCTGTACGAAAACAGTATTTTGGATTCAGAACGTCAAAGAGAAGCTCCTTGCTGGGCTCCAGGAAATCAAGTCAAACAGGCATGCTGGATTATTGAGCAAGTTGATACAGCAGTGTGAAACTGATCAAAGAAGTTCCTGTTGAAAGCGTTTTTCAAGACTGCTTATGAGGAGCCCTAAATTGATCACTTTTCTGGGAGTGGGTCATGTGTAAAGTTTCCATGAACTTAGCTGCAGTAATTTGGTTGTTTTATGACCTGATGCTTGCATGCTGGCGCATGCAAGATAGGGTATAAATTCGATGTGCTTTGAAAAAGGCTCTGTCTCGCTTGCGCGACTCTCTCACTTGGCTGAACAGTGTACTAATAATGTGCAGAATATGACGCGACCCTTTAATGATATGATTAGATGGCTCACCATCTCACTTCGCCATCCAGCATTCGTTTAGTAACAGCATGAACACAAAGATGCTAAACTCTCCATATATGTCATGTGTAAAGGATGGGCCGCCCTCTTTCTGTGTTGGTGAATTCGTGTTAGCGTGGTTCAGGGAGCCTAAGAATTCCAAAGTATGGCCATGTGGCAGCTGTCATGACTTGTTTGTACCACAGTAGCAGTTGACAGCCGCCGCCGAAAAAATGGCCATGTGAAATCAAAAGATGGAAAAAATGCAAGGGCGCTTAAAACCCACGCACTCACGTCAAGAATTGAGTCACTTCGCAGATTTTTTGCTCCTTCACTGTTTGTGTACATGAAAAACCAAATTAAGAAATATTGGGACCGAGTAAACTTCCCGCAAGTCACAGCATCTCGCTACAAGCTTTCAAACCAGATGAAAATGTACAACTTACAATTTACTGTCCTGACATTTTAGAACAGTACTTTCGTATTGCCACAAATAGAACACATCTCTCGACAACACGGCTAACAGAAATATCACGGATCCACTAGTTAGTGCCACGAGAAAGTGCACCTTCTGCACAGCTCACCCGTCAGCCAGTGATCTAAGACACTGCCTCAAATCACCCCACCCTGCACCAAACAACTTTCGACTCACCTCGCTCTCTAACAGAGTCCACTCGACATCCCCGGCTTCTCCACAGCCACCAACTACGACGTCGTCTCATCGTCAGACGTTGACTCCACTCCGACCACGCCCAGTGCTCATCCTCGAACCCAATGCCATCAAGGACATCAATCCTTGAACGAGTGCACACACTGCATTGATCCAACTCCGATCTTCCATGTTTCTCCTTTCATACTCAAACACTGCATAGAAATCGAAAATCAAAGAACAACTATCCACCTCGACCAAATAGCATCGAACACTAACACAGCTGACCTCATCAGGCCATCCTCCCCGCCATGGCATCAAACATTGTCAATCACCCAATCAAATCCCCCCCCCCCCGGTCACTCCACTCATCGACTAGGCACTAACACTATGCGACGATCCAGATGGCGCTGTGGCAGCCGAAGCCTCGATCTCGGCCAATGCCTGCTGATGTTTGACATCCAATGCGTGCAACTGTTCAATTTCTGCTCCACGTTTCTTGAAATATTCACGAAACCAATCGATATGCTCGTGTTTCTTCTGCACACTCATATACGAATTCGATGACAATCCGTACACGACCAGTTCCATAAAATGTCGAGTCGGTCCACTCGTCGCGAATCCATCATCCAATTTCTCATCCAAAAATACGTGTTCATCGAAGCCCACATTTTCTTCCACGCGTCTATAATCATTATCGATCGGATATGGATGCATTTTCCCTTCATCCGTCCATCGTATAAATTCTTCGAAGCCATTGCGTGGCTCGCGCGCAGTCAATTGTTCCAATCAAGGCCCTTTAAATTTTCCCAAACTGGCAACAAGGGAAGCGAAGATTTCAATTTATCCGCAACTGGAATAAAAATGCCCAAGCCAGGACCGCGATCGAAAAAATCGCTTCTCGGGTATTGCTTCGTTCTAAAACAAAAGAGGTGATGAATAATGTCACTCGGTTATAAAATATAAGGGGTCCATAAAATAGGAGGGTATATCTGAATGGGAACATTATCGATGTCCTGTATTTCATATACTGTACAGTAAGTATCAAATCCGTCGTAAACACATGCCATGAGTATGAATACTGTAAACCTATGTAAAATCGCGCGAATATATTTCGCAGTTTTGTAAGATTAGGGCCTACTTTAATTTTGTACATTGTCTGCCCCTATCACGCATTCTGAACCTGTCGGCTCGATGCTTAATCGTTTTCAGCGTTGCCAGATGCAGCTAGAATCCGCTAGATCTAGGGGATTTTTTGTCCGGCGGCGGGAAAAGCAGCGGACTGAGAGTTATAGCGGAATTTGCAGCTAATTTTGGGGTTTTCAGCGGATTATAGCGGACTCGTGGGCTAAAGTCTACTTTACGTAAACCTCAAAATTTTGAGAAATTAAGATTGTCACGAAATTCCTCACGCTGAAAAACGTCTAAATTGATAAAAATTTCTGACCGGACTCAAAAGGCAAGACGAAAATACTTCCTCAAAAAGGTCATTTAGCTAGACTATGTTCGAGTACCCTACGCGGGAAGGTTTTTAAAAAGGCACTGTCTGTAAGAATCGACTAACTCGACCAAAAAATAGCCAACCTTGAAAAATGACCCCCCAATATTATTTCATATCTCGAAAGTAAATGCCATGAGTACCCCGAAAACGATAGTCATTTCACGGCCAGATCAATTATTTCCAAAAAAGTCTGTTATGACAGACTCAAAACTTTTAGACCAGCCAATGCACACGGTGAATAACCAGGGCTTAGGATGGCTGGTCTTCTCGGCCACTGAAAAACGCAACCATGGTCGATTAGGAAACACACTCAAGCAGAGGCTGCTCTTTTTTTTTCTTCATAAGTATCAGCAGCACAACTGATCGTGAGACACGAGCAGAGGGTCTTCGAGAGATCCAGCTCGTGGTATACGTTGTGGGCTACGAGTGTCTGCCTCTCGGGATGGGTGCGCACTACTGGCGAGTGTTCGACTCCTGGCTTGGTAAATCATTTTGTTTATTTCTCCATATCGTACTATCTGTTTTCTTTGGGAATGTTCACGCGGTACCAGGCGACGGGCGAGTACATTCCCAAAGAAAATAGATATACTGTATGTACAGATATATCCCGCTACATCGCTGATGCGGTAAAACATGAG
>JASANH010001601.1:0-10650 GCA_030248295.1 Mesodorylaimus sp. YZB2_4 | reverse complement strand
AAAAACATTATTCTTAGTCTTGTCGGTCTGATAGTCATTACTATTAGAAGAAAATTCATTGGAATGGAGCTGGGAAAAGCAGTGCATGTAGTTTGATTCGCCTTCGGATCAGGCCAGTCTAGGCTGAAAAAGGTGATCAAGAAAAATCCCGCCTGGCTACTGCCTGGTCACATGTACTCGCGGTTTTAGGGTTGACAAGTAGACCATAACAACTGGCCTCATTTATGTCACCAGCTTGGGGAAGGTGGCTTTTAGAAGCTGCTCTTATCTGCACTTCTTGTACACTGTAAACCTATTTAATTTCGCGGCGATTATATTTCGCGGTTTCGGCCTCTCAGGCATTTTCGCGTAGATTTCGTTTCGCGGTGTTATAAGATTAGGGCTCACTTCAATTTTGGGAAGTTTCAATTGCGCCTTAAAAAACGGTTTGCGTGAAGAATTTACTAATTGGTATGCTGATCAAGTTGCCGCGGCCTTGAAACAAAATCAAGTGCCGTCACGAATCGAGTTACGGTTGAGCGTTTTAAAACCGCTGCACGCCCGCTGGTTTCTGGAGGCTTTCGATAAGATATTCAGTAAAAAATCAAAAATTCGCGCTGGGTGGATCAAGACCAGAATTGATGGCAGTTCGGCTGGACTAGTGTTGCAAATGACGTCGGTTTTTCAATTTGACTTCGACCTTGACTTTGACAGGGGTCTCGAAAAATTTTTGACTATGACATTGACAGGGGGTTTAAATTTTTTGACTTTGACTTTGACTTTGACAAGGTAAAAATGCTCAACTTCGACATTGACATTGACTCAAAATTGACCTTTCGCAAAGTTTCAAAAAGACTCTGTGACACGGCTTCTTGTCCGACCACGTAGCTTGAGCACGCATGCCGCCCCTCGTTTCCACAGTCATCGCCTAAGTCTGGGGCGGAGGTTGGCTACGGCCGTGCCTGTCTCGGAAGACAGGACGATTTCCCAATCTTGTTAACTAACATTAGGCTGACGTGCTGAAATAAACTGTATTTTTTTAAAACACTGAAGCTCTAACTGGCCGAAGAAGATTATGTACACATGGTTTATTTGGTTGTGCCAAGTAGAGTGTTCTGAATAGTAGATTATGCTAAATATATTTGCCAGCTAGGTCAGTCATGTAGTGAGCATAATCGCGCGTCCAAGGGGGTATTCAGGGAGCGATCATTATATCTCTGTTTTGTGCCATGCTATGGAGTACTTTTTTGCGGAATTTTATAGTTGACTGACTTGACTAATCTCAGCAAGTTTGTGAATAAAATTTTTAGCGGATGGCGACTAGGAATAGCTCGGGATCCCAATGCCGACATTGAGGCATTGGGATTCTGCATATACATATAGGCGAAAACACGCTAGGTAAACTCTGATCCATCGCATCATTCTTGCCAGAGGAGGCAGAAGATATTGGCTCAGTCATCATTCGAGGGGACGACAGTTCAGAGGCTGAAAACAGTGGCGTTTACTGTGCAGCTCACTAGAGTGAAGAAATGGCACGAATGAAATATTGTGTGGCTGCAGCGCTGTGAGACTTCCCTGAATCAGTCTAACACAGACAAAATTCTCTTTCAGCATAAGACTGAGAAAACAAAGATGACAGTAAGAAGAGAGAATCTTGGAGACGAGGGAAAAAGAGCTGAAGAAAATTTTGGCCTGGTGAAAACTTTGGCTTTGGTGGTTTTCTTTTAGCTGCTATATTTCACGAAAATTGTTTTCTATGTTTTCTACATAAGGTTTCGCGGCTACTAAATTTCGCGGTCCAGCCCTTCCGCGAAAATCCGCGAAATTAAATCGCCCGCGAACTTAAATAGGTTTGCAGTACGTGAATGGCTGGCGATACGGTACCAAAGCTTTTGGGATTCTTCTTCAGAATAAGCGCAGTTTTTTTGTGTACCGTCATTATCTTCTAGATACAAGGTGTCGTGGATTTAAGATAGTCTTACTTGTTAGTGTAATCGAGGTGTAAGGGCTGCGCGAAGCTTTGAGATTGAGGCGGCTGCGTCGGAAAGGACACTACACAACAGGGCATACAATGCTCTTTTCAGATGGATTAATTTATTGTACTGTGTGATTACCTGTGATGCCGTGAACGGCTGACCACACTTAATCACACAGTCCATTGCTTCTTCACTGCCAGACCTTCTACCAAATCTGAAGGCGGTCCTAAAATGTCTAAGACAAGTTTCTCTTATTTGGTAAGCTTTCCTCCTTGCGAGCCTGTTCGCCGCTATTGATCGCGCCTCGCAATCGCATCGCCAGATATTATTGAATCGCAGTGGCAATGCCGAGGCAAATAAAAGGAAAAAGGGAGCTTGGATTGCGGTAAAAAATTGTGTAAATAAATACTTGGGTATAAATTGTGCTTCCCTCTCCTTCGATCTTCGTTTTATTTCTACGAAAGGAAGAATAGTTCGGACTGCTGGTGGCCGATAGGCCCTTGCACTTAAGCTCAGTCGTAATAACTCTAATTTCTTTTTTTTATATTTACATGTTCTTCCAGAATTGTATCTTGTCGAAACTATGACTCATCTAAAATGTAAGGCTCTTTCAGAACACCATCGCAATGAATTCCCGATCAACGACCAAACGTAGTGCGGATCAGTACAAACGCTGTTGGGAAAATATCTCGGCGACTTGCAAAAAAGGATAATTGGAAAGCGGCTGCCCGGTGTGGCTTTTTTTAATTTGATAACCTTGTCGAATTCTAGTTTTTATAGGGCAACTGGTGGCGGCCCGCGACCAATATTGAGTCAATTGGCGAATGTTTTTCTGAGTATTATTGGCGAAGACAATCCAATCATTCAAGGCATCAACGGTTTTCAGTCTTCAGTGGATCCTCGCCCTGCGCTTCGCCGATTACAGTGCTCGTATACTAGTGACGACGATGCCATAGAGTACGATGGCTTTGACGAAGGTGCTGCACCACTGGGTAATTATCAAACACCGCACTTTACTTTGCCGTTTTCTGAACTGTAGTTCTAATTTTTTCCAAGGTGGTCCAAATGTCGACGGCAGTTTGCGAACTTCATTGGCTTCTCATCAGCGGGCGATGTCACCGACATTCTCCAGACCCGACAGACCGCTTCTAGGCGAATCAGCAAGCAGCCTTACCCGTCCAGGTGAGACTTTTTTCCGTGTCATTTTTGGGCAGAGCAGGAAATTTCGAGATAGTTGCCTTCTAAGCAGTCGGCTTTTAAAAACTGAAACATGAGTCATATTCTTGAGGTGTCCATTTCTCCGCACTGACTAATTTAAATTACAGTCCCTCAAAAGTAAAAATTTTGTCAGAAAATTTGGGTCATTATGCCAGGCAGGCTAATATTTTGAATGCGCGTAGTAATACTGCTGTCACTAATAGAAGCTGAACGAGCCAGCTTGATGCCCCAGCATCTGCGTACTGTCTTGTCTATCCATTGCACCAAGTATGGCCAAGGTCAGCTGGGTTAGGGGGTTTGGGAAGGGGGAGGCGGGCGGGGAGAAATGGCCAAGATGAACGCTGGCCGAGCAGCGGCCAGGGCACGAAGCGCAGGGGTGGGTGCGAGGTGGGGGATGTGCCTTTGCCCCGCCAGAGGCGAAACTTTTAGAAATAACTGCTTTATAATGCACCTTTTACGCATTTTCTTGTTATGGTAGCTATGCTTTAAAGTTTGATATCCTTCAGTATTTCCTTGACTTGAATGCCCTTCTTTAGCAGCTTAGGCTATGAGCTTGGTGAGTCAAGCTTGGGAAGAAAAAAACGGGGCTAGCAGGCTTTCCTGTGCTATGACAAAGACAAGCCTGGTCTGATTGCGAGTGAAACAGATCAAGTTTGGGTCGAGTCGAGTGAGTGAGTTGTATGACTGTTTACAGAGTACTGTAGGCTGGCTGGACAATTGGCCTGTGCTTGGAGGCCAGAGCTTGGTTAGTCAGGTGAGGTCTTGGTCCAGCCCAGATACAATTTGACCGCTTTTGCTTCCTTCCTTTTCTTTCTTCCTGCTGGACCTGAGGTGGGGGGGTCCTGGCCGACCCAAACATGGTGGTTCCCCCCCCCCTCCCCAACCACCCGTTGCCGATACTTGGATTGTACATGTTTCTTTTCAACGCATTGCTGACTATAAGGCGTGAATTCAATATTTCAGCTCATCAAGCCGTATACATGGGAGTGTAGGTAATGCGCTATCTCTCTCGTTTCCCTGACTAAATCTCCTTTATCAGAATTGCCGCTTTCTGGGCCCATATGCGTGTTGGAACGATCTCTTCTGCAGTGATTAGTATAGTACTCAATGCTACTGCCTTGCAGTGGATATAATTGTCGAATCTGGCGAAGTGCTTCTGTACAACACTCCGCTTTCCAAGGTCTACTCAGCTTCAAATTAGTTCACTTAGGATTTTAGAATGTGCTGAACCCCTTATTTTGATGAGGGATGATTGACGTATGTGTTTTTGCTAAATCTTTCAGCATTGCGCTCGTTTGCAAGATGGGAAGAAAGAACTTCAACCAATGAAAATGCTGGTGGTGCGTCGAATCGTTTGTGGTCGGGGAGCTTGCTTATCGATGTCGAATCATCATCTCGACTGGAATCAATCGACGGTGATTTCTCCTCAGTTGATCAGCATTCGCGTCGATCGCCTTTCTCAGGTAGGCCTTGCAAGATGGCACTGACTTCACTATATATTGTTTTAGTTGACTCCTTATGCAAAAAATTATCTCATTTTAGACACTGACCGATCTGTGAATATTGTCGTCAACCAAGGTACAAACCCAGATAGCGATCGCACCAGCCGTAGCCGTAAGCAAAAAGCTCTCACAGCTCGTGAAAAAAAAACAGCCTGATATGCAGTCTTGGAATTGGAGGCTGAGAAGTTGGAGAGTGAAAAAGCTAATTTGGCTGCAAAAACGGAATATTATCAACTTGCAGCCAAGAAGCTACGATTTGAGATACAGGCTTTGTCACGCGGCAATGGCCGTATCGATGACGATGCTTTCTAAAATAATTTATTTACCATTCCCATGTGTTCTCGTTTAAGAGTTTTTCTTCATTTTTCATGTTATTCCCGATGTTTACTGTATGCTCGCAAATAAATAAGATGTGTTACAATCATCGAAAAAAACGAACGGCAATTAATTCACGAAATCGAGATTCTTCGCCGTTCGGCTGGTCTGAAACAAAGGCTTCCATCATGTCACCATCAATTACATCGCCTTCGTCTTCAAAATCAGGCAGATTCTTCGAGACGGCAAGATTGTTTAAGATCGCACAACAAACAATGGCCATCGAGGTAACAGTGAGTTGCTGGAATCGCCATCGAGGTACAGCATGATTAACAGACACGCAGAAAAGGGAGGTGATTCGGAATTTGAAACCTCAAAAATGCAAACTCAGTTTTCCCTTATTATAGCTCCCAAATTCGCATTTTCCCTGATTTTCCAAGGCTTTTTTAATATTTTCTAGCCTTCTACGATCCCAAAATATACGCCTATCGCTTAACCCCCTTCAACTCGTACAAGCCTACGAGTGCACCTTGATACAGTGATCATTCCTACAAGCTACCCAGGTCTGATCAAAAATTTTAGCTCTCCCTTCTCATCGCACTCAACAGATCAAAGAAATTTCCTTACCACATTCGATTCTTTGAAAACGCGTGAGTCGTGGGTGCTTCCTGGCCAGTTGGCGTAAATATGGATGAAAGCACCTTCACTGCCGGAAATTCCTTGCACGTTTATGCTCGAAAATCCTTTTCGATTGATAAAGGCTTCTTTATTCTCCGCTGGCGACGAAATTCTGACGTGTGTTCCGTCGACTAAGCCAACCACATTTGGAAATTCCGCCACATCATAAAATCCGCGCTTAATCCTGTCGACAGTAGCTGCTGTTGGAAGCTTTATAAACTGGTTCACATGGACGATCAATGCTTTCAGAAAGCGATGAACGGCCCTGCACGCCGACGACTGACTAATTCCAACCGTGTCACCGATAACCACTTGAAAAGAGTTTGTTGCCAGGTAGCGTAGACCAATTATAACTTGATAGAGCGCTGGGAGAGCACGGCTACGACTCGTTCCATGCTCCAGTTATTCTAAAAAAAGTGTGAATAGAAATTAAACTTCAATATTGATTGATGATCGATCGGACTGATAATGCCATGAATAAATTCATGCAGGATTTACGGTTTGACAGATCTTGCAAAGTACAAGAGTGCCAGTCTGTTGGTGCTTAGACACACCAAGAAAATGGTAAGATGGCCAGGCCTGGCAAGGAGGATGTCTGGCCTAAAGGGGAATCTAATCGCAAATACAGAATATGAGCTATTATTTAAGGAAAGATCAGGCTACTGTATAACTTGAAATCCAAGTCTATTCACACTATCTAATTTACTTGTTCATAAGCCAGCAGCCTTCTTGGTATTAACTACAGTACAGTATGACGAAAAAAACGATGTAAAATAAAGTGCAGCGCCAGCTCACCTTTCAGCAACTCCGTCAGTTCAAGGATAATGGTTTTTTCGAAACGGTATCGCCTGTAAATCTCGCTTTCCGATAATCCATAAAATGGGTCGAGCAGATCTTTAAATATTCGAATTTTCGGCGGATGATCTTTGTCGACGCTACTGTCGTCCTCCATTAGTTCACGTATGTACCATCGAGACATATCTGGAACATGAGGTCAGATGGAAAACGAACAAAATAAAAACTGAACTGAGTAAAGAGAAGAATTAGCCCATGCAATGAAAGCCAAAATTAACGTAAGCCAGCTACTGCTAAAAAAATTGAAATTTTAACGGAAAATCTTCACACAAGAAATCAAAGAGCAATTATTATCATATGTTTGCAAAAATATTTTCTTACTTCATTAAGGCTTTGTCTTAATTATTTCTATCTTAATGATTCGGGATAAAAACACCATTGGAAAAGCCAAAAGACAACTGCTGAAATATTCGTAGTATCGAATTCTCTGTGCGACAGAGTATCCACGCGGGCTGCGCGCACATCAGCCCCGCGTGGATACTCTGTCGCACAGAGAAGTATCGAAAGTGCGCGCGAAAGTGCGGTGCGCACCACCCTTTCGCGTAAGGGCGACCCACTGTGCCCTGACGGCTAACAGGAGAATTGTGGATACCGCCCGGAGACGAAAGGGAGGGCGACAGGGCGCCCTCCCGACGAAAGGGCCCTTTCGTCGGAAAGGGACCATTGTGGATACGGCCCCAGACCAGAGGCTATTCCACAACAAAATGTTGCCTGATCCTGCTAAAAGCAGGCTTTTCCATCCCAAAAATCGTGCGAGTGCCACAAGGAACGAAATAAATGCTCAACGGCTAGTGACAGCTAGAATTTTCGATTATTTTTTTCATGTAACCATGGACATCTGTAGGCCTGTATGCGTCCATTTTTTTCACCCCTTCCTCCACATCAACAGAGTGGTTAATGATTGCCGTTTACCAAAA
This sequence comes from Mesodorylaimus sp. YZB2_4, assembly GCA_030248295.1. NCBI lineage: Eukaryota > Metazoa > Nematoda > Enoplea > Dorylaimida > Dorylaimidae > Mesodorylaimus > Mesodorylaimus sp. YZB2_4. The sequence continues at coordinate 3,210 of JASANH010001601.1, read as the reverse complement.
GTCGATCTAAAAGTCACCATGGAGACTAGGTTAAGTGCTTTATTGACTTTGGGAAAATTCCAGTGCTCGTATATAAACACATACTGTATAAGCTACCCTGTGTCATCCTGCTGACTAACCAACTGCGAATTTATAGAAAGTTCAATGAGTACTGAATTTAATATTACGCATCAAAAAATCGACTTTTGTTTGAAATTCATCCTCCTGAGAGGGTTTCTGACAGACTTGACCCCGGGGCTGGTCAGTCGTATTTTTCGACCTCCTTTTTATGTGCTTAATCTCGATATGTCCTGTATGCGCTCAGCGAGAAGTGGTCGGCATGCGGTCAGGGAGGAGAAGGCAGGGCGAAAGATCAAGGATTTTTGCGGTCGACCGTTTAGGATGGCTCGTTAGGTGCTTTAGACGCTGGTCTAATATTAAAGAATACTTTACTCTAGCAGGAGTGCATGCAGTACGCACTTTTTGAATTTCCCGCCAGCGTATCTTTCTCGAGAATCTTTCTTTCATGAAAAAGAAGGAGAGTTATAAATTTTTAGCGACTCCTAGAGTAAGCAGCCAACCCCGCTTTCATATCATAAGCGGTATTCGGGCGGGAAATTCAAAAGGTGCGTACTGCAGGCGCTCCTTCCTTATTGGAGTTTTTTTATAATCTCGGGTAAAAATCAACGAATTTCGACGCAGAATAGAGCGTTCTCAACCCCTTTTCAAGGGCTAGCAGATAGGCTATCACTGATCAGCGCGAAAAAGCAACAGCCCGGGATAATCGATGATGATTAGCTAGAATTGGCGAAATGGGGCGCGGTTATCGGCCATGTACACAATAATTGTGGTCCGTAGTGCGGAAATTCGGCCTGTTTTATAATTCATTGACGCTAGCTACTATCTTAATAGAAAGAGGGGGACGGTGCCAGATCACGGCTGATCAAGAACGGTTCTTTTAAATATCCCATGAACGATAATAGCTAGGCTAATAAAAAAAAATGGATTCGTTAAAGTGTAGCGGTCATTTTTGTTTTTTTTCAATTGTTCTAGGCCCTAAAACCTCCTAAACTTGCACATGCTCTCGAGTTGCGTTGCAAATCTGAAACGTCGCAAGATGTCGCACGGAAAACAAGTTGGATGGGGTTTATTTACCTCTTGCTTCGGTAAGGTGGAAAATAAAATAAGCAATCTCAGTTTCTTTCGCACTGCACTCATGATAATCGTGGATGTCTACTAGAACTGGCGATTAAAATCCACTGATCAGAGCAACCTGTCGAACTGCCCCAATAGGAAAGGTGAAGTTCAATCTGGTAATTTGCCCCCATGGCAGCTAAAAGTGATTTAAACTCTCCAGACACGCCTATTCTGACTAGATCATCATTACCTATTATTATACAGAGTTGCCTAGCCTGTTATCCCTGATCGTGAATACAATTCGCTACTCTCTCCAACAACATCATTTTGGCCACCTGCTCTCATAATCGTACGTACATAGGAGCGAAAACCAGGGCCTGCAGCTTCATAAACTGACACGGCCGCTTGGGTGAAGCAGTTCGGCATTCGTGTTTCCATATTGGTTGGGAGCGAGTGGCTGGGCTCGTCACGGGTTCGACCCTGGTGATGGAGGTCGGTTTGCAGACCATAAACCTTAAAGCCTTGCACGCCAGGCCGTGGGTGACTCACCCGGTACCGTCAAAGTGCTTTAAGAGGAGGGACGGATGCCAAACAAGCAGACAGCCTCCGCTGTCCAACACCGAGAGGGTGCAAAGCCCACCCGCCATCGTCCAAGGGAATTGGATGGCTCGTGTGAAGATGTTCAGTCCAGGATGCCCTCATGTGGAGGTGCTCCTAGTGGGGATACGCAGAGGAACGCTGCCGAGCGAGCTTGTCACCTCACAGCCTTGCATATCATATCAAGACTGCTGGCCGGCTATAGGCAAAACCGGCTGGAAGTCCCGTGGGGATCTGGTTTTCTGTGCCAATGAAGGCATGTTCAATTTTAGATGTACGGATAGAACTACCTCCGTGTGAATCGAAAAAAAACAGAAGACATGAATTCGGGCAGTGGAGCTTTAGTGAATTCAACAGTATGACAGCTGCAAATTTTGGCAAAGTAGTTCTCTCATTCACAATGCATTAGGCTCGCCTTCTTCGTCCTCGAACCTCTAAAAATCACCCACAAGGTCAAGTACGTTGGAAACTCGAAGGAACTATGGAAAAAAGAACTTCGGCCCATTTTTTTTGTTACTGAAAATCGATGCGATTACAGTACTCTGCTCTCCCGCGCATTACAGGCAAAAGCACGTGAAGTGCGTGCGATTCAACTTTCTCTGAAAATTTAAATCGATTTATTAAAATCTAATCAACGAATCGACACTTTAACACTTATCATTCATCTTACTAGATATGATCACCCCTAGCTGCTGGTTTGTACCATATCAAATAGACAGAGGAACCGCTGGGACCTAATAAACTAATTCACACTTTTTACTCATTATTTAATTTACCACACATGATCACCTTAAGCTGCTAGCTTGTACGAGTGCCATATCAACAAGACAAAAAATCTGCTAGAGCCCACTCAACTTATTCACACTTCACCACTAATTATCCCCTATGGCTTCAGGTTCTCGCATATTTCGATGTCGAATTAGGAGGAAGCATGGACGATGATGTGGGGCTACGTTAAATATCTAGATGGTAGGTGCATATTTTTAAACGGGCATACCTCAACTCCCAGTCACCAGTAAAGAAACGGAAGACTGAAAATCGTCACTTGGGAGGGCAGAAGATTTATACGGGAAATATGGGACGAAATGATGGCGGATCCAGTGTACGAAGAAGAGATCAATACGATCATAAAACAACGAGGAAAGGAAGACGGGAAGAAACGCATGCGTGAAAGTACATCTGGTATGAACACAGATGGCGAGGATGCATCCAAGCAACGTGAGAATGATTAGCTTTCGATTTTGGCACGAGATAGGCTCAATCTCTTTTTTGATCTCACAAAAGGGTCTAAGGTCATCTTTTCAACCTGCAATGCTGCAGGACTCCGAGATAAGATACCAAAAACGTTGTCTATTTTCGCTTTTTCAAAAAGTTTGGTCATAGTGCGCATTCAGGAGACTCACTCCCAAAGTGCTCGAAAAGCAGTTTTTTAATGGGTTTTTCAGTCGGGCTCTAGAATTGGTCACGCTTTTTCTGAAGAATATAGTGCGGGGCTAT
>JASANH010001320.1:0-10678 GCA_030248295.1 Mesodorylaimus sp. YZB2_4 | reverse complement strand
AATATGTATGTGTTAGTGTGGCCTTCAGCAAAAAGTCCTATTCAGTCGAGAGCACGCATAGAAAAAAAACAAAGAAGCATAGAAGGAGGCAGTGAAAAAAGGATACGACCAGGCCTGAGCACTCGTTCAACGTGGTTCACCTCCGCTCCCCTCTCCGAGCACACCAGTTATCATCGTAAAGCGGATACATCATGGGTTACAGCCGAAGCGTTGACTGCAATAGACAGTGCACTTCACTGCTTCCCATGATCACATGCACCTGGGGCCTCAGACGGGGAAAAGGGGTCAGGTTTTTTGACTCATTTTTTTTTTTTTCTTGGAGGTTTTTCTCTCGTTTGCGCTGTGATATTTGGCGAAGCACATTCACTGCAACCGGAACATCTAGCGATCCAAGAAGTACCATTTCAGACGACACATTACAAGAAAACAAACACGACGCTAATTTATTCTGGAAGAGCTCCCAAAAGTCTGTTAGGCATCTACATTCAAAAAAGTAGTGCACGATCGTATCTGGAGATACCTCGCACCACTGACAGGTCTCGGAGTTCAGAATTTTCCTGATAAACAAAAATCGACCCGTTGGTATGATTCGATGCAAAAGTTTCCATTAGAAGCTTTTGAGTTGCGGGGTGATATGAATGTGCTGCAACAGTTGAAAGAATGGCGTGATCTCTGGAGTAACGTTAGAAAAATCTCAATCCCAGGCTTCCTGGGCGGTTGGTGGAACGTACTGATTTTAAACCATCTTAGAATAAAATATTTTAGATCGAGCACCACGAAGCTGAATATAAGAACTGGACTTGGAACTAAAAAAACTTGCTTGTGGGAACGGAGGATCGTCTTCAGCGAGCACGCTCAGCCCAGCTGGATTATCTCTAGCAGTCTTCTTCCACTGCGGAGGTAGGGCCTGAAGTACCTGTCTATATCTCAGCCATTCATTCTCAGAGAGTTGAAATTTCTCCCTGAATTGACCCCAGGATAACGGCTCTCCGTCCCGAGAGAAAAGTTAACCTACATAAATGATGCCTGCTTGAAACCATTGCTTGAAGAAGAAAGGGCGCCTGCTTATAAAAATGTTTCTATCATTCCATAACACAGACCAAGCAATATCCTTTTTAGGTGAGAATGTGTCCTGGCCTCCTCGGCAGAGAAAACCAATCCGCCAAAGCTTCTTGGTAATAGGCTGGAAAATCCTGTGGTAAAAATCTCACATCAAAATCACTGGACAACAAAAGTGCGCCTCCAAATGGAGCCAGCACAGAAGTCAAAAAAGATCTCCACCCAGGCTGTTCGGGATTGGCTAGATAGCGAGCTAACCAAGCTATTCTCAAACTGCGCACGTACAGATCGATATCAATTACGCTGAGGCCCCCTTGGGTGATAGGTGCAGCGATCACACTACGCTTCACTTTTAGACGTGAATTCAAAATAAAAAGCTCAGTTGAATTTTTGTATGACCGAGTCAGCTTGCGAGGAGGTAAAAAAATTCGAAGAGGATAAGTGATTTGAGATAAACATAAGGTTTTGACAATCAAATTACGCCCGATCAAACTCAGTCCCCTAAGTTTCCAACGATTAAGCAGCGCATCATAATTTTCAGCTCGTTTTTTGAAATTCAATACATATTCTTGTTCGGGATCACTACAATTCAAGTGAGCTCCTAGATACTTAAAGGGCCTTTTCCAATTCGGCAACCCAAAGCACCCAAGTCATTGCAATTTGCTCATCCCAATTGGATAATCATGGTTTTCCTCAAATTTAGCTTCGAGCAAGATGGATTTTCAAAAGCCCTGAAAAGTCCTATCGCACGACGAACTGACTGAGTCTGATTGTGGGTAGTAGCTGTATCATCTGCAAATTGAAGAATGGGCATTTTACTAGCGCCTAAAGCCAGTGCCGACGCCGTCATCTCAATCTTATAATAGGATACAAGCGATTGCATCACCAAAATAAAAAGATAAGCAGAAATTGGATCCCCTGACGGCAGCCTCGTTTTATTGGAAAAATGGAGTGAGTGAATCATTCACTATCACTGAAGAATACACTTCATTGTTACATAATTTTACCATTTCAATAAAGGAATTGGGAAAATTCATTTTATGTAAAAGCAGTTCTAGAAAATCCCATTCCACAGAGTCAAAAGCTTTTTCGAAATCGTACAAAACAATGTATCCTTCCTCACTTTCAGACTTATACAAGGGAATCAGATCCGCTAGTGATCTAATATGCTCACAAATGAAGCGACCTTTTAAATAAGACAACTGTTCAGGGGCAACCAAAGAATCTAAGACTTTCGCCAATCGTCTGGCAAGTGCTTTAGAAAAAATTTTGTAGTCACAGGCGAGTAGAGCAATTGGACGCTCAGAAGACTGATATTTTGGTCTATCAACCTCAGGGACTGGTTTAGGTATCAACCTTATGCAAGACCTTCTTTGATCTAGAGACAAAGTTCCAGACTCAACTGAGTGCCTTACACAATCATGAAAAAAAGGAAACAGCTCTGTCCAAAATGTTTAAAAAAATCGGCTGGGAACCCATTTAGCCCTGGAGCTTTGTTCAGAGCAAAGGAAAAGACCGCTGCTCTTAACTCATTTTCAGAAATCGGACCTTCCATCATTTTCTTTTATTCATCCGACAACCTAGGAAGTAAGGGGTTCTTTAGAAACCTGTCCAAATCAGCGCTACATACAGGAAGCTTGTGCCTTTTTGACTGAAAGAGGTCAAAAAAAAAGATCCTATTTGGTCTTTGATGACAGACTGGTCATCCACCATCTGTCCGTTTAATTCAATACAATCGAGTATTGTATCTTTGTTGCGCTTTTCCTCCATTTGAAAGAAATATCGAGTGCTTTTTCCCCCAGCTCCGCCCACCTAACCCGAGCTCTGATCATGGCTGCTTTAGCTCTCGCTTCTTCCAGCCTCACAATCTCAGCTCTACAAAAGGCTAATCGTTCCCGTCCCTTGGAAACGTCATAGTCCGGGAATTGCTCTGGGATTTCAAAGAGAATTCTTGAAAGTAGGGTAATTTCTGACAAGAGTTCCTTGGATGCTTCTTCCTGCTGTTTCTTAAGATTACAGGCAAAGCCAATGCTCTCGCTTCGAAGACTCGAAAGCAAAAAATCCCACTTAACACTGGGAGAAGAAAAGCTCTCAGAGGACTCTGAGAATTCCTTCACTACTTTCCTGATACGCTCAACATATGCTTTATTGCTCAGCAAAGAAGAATTAAATTTCCAATATGGAGACCTAAAGCTCATACTGCCTCCATGGACAGCGTACTCAAAAAGGAACATGGAATGGTCTGAAAAAGGGACCTGCTTTACCTTGAGCTCAGAGAAAAATTGCCTCAGATCCCTCGGGGTCAAAAAATAATCGATTCTAGAGAAAACTATGGGATTTGATTGAAACCTGGTGTAACCATGCTCATCGCCTTTTAGAGACCTCCAGAGATCTTCCAGTTCAAATTTTTCTGCAACACGAAGCAGTTCTACCGCAACCTCAGTTCGAGAAAAGGGTCGTATACCACTATAAGTACTTTTATCTAGCCAAGAAAAATGAGTATTCAAATCTCCGCCCAGAATCAGTGGGTTGGAATCTCCAGATAATTTGGTTATGAGCTCTGCACCCACATTTTCAATTATGTAGAGTTACACGCCACGAATTATCATAAGGGGAGCATAAATATTCACTAACCAAAAAGTTCTGTTCAAAAAAGCCACCTCGAGCACCAACAAGGTACCCTCAAAAAGAGATGATTCAGCAATGATCGAGATGGGGAGATTTCTACGAAAAAAATCGCTACTTCACACTTATATTCAGTACCGTGTGACATATAAACTTCCCCACCCCACTCAGACCTCCAAATTCGATAATCACTCTCTATCGAGTGAGTTTCCTGTAAAAAAGCTACGTCAACCCTATTACCCCTCAAACAATTATAAACCGTTCTTCGCTTTAACCTCTCCCTCATGCCTCGCACATTCAACGTTGCGATTCTACTGTGAGGGACATGAAAAGACAGCGCAAAAAAATTTAAGCCGCCAACACAAGGGCCACATTTTGGTAAGTTAGTATTAGGAAAAAAGGAAAAAAACCAACCATATTTTAAAGCCGTCCAGTGCACGCCCTCTCAAGTACCTACTACAGTTTCCACTCACTTCCTGCCAGCCTTGACCCTGCTAATCGCTTCCTTGGCCACTTGATTGAAATATCGATAGCGATCGATTCCAAGTGAAGTGCCACCGTATTTTCGAACGACTGCCAAAGTTGCACCAATTTTTTCCTCTACCATAATTTCCAAAATTCGAGATCCCGCCTTCGGCTCCTTGTCGTCGTCAAAGAGAGAATTGACTGATCCACCGGATGAAGAAAGGGCGGCAATAATGACATTATCTTTGACACGATCGACCGAGAACGGCAATTTCCATGTGCCAATGGAGGCATCCACAATCTCTGCCAGGTAGGTGGCGCATCCATTTAGCGCGGCGCAGTGGAGCTCCATTTTGTGGCGCAGTGGAGCTCCATTTCGTGGCGCAGTGGAGCTCCATTTCGTGGCGTGGTGGAGCTCCATTTCGTGGCGCAGTGGAGCTCCATTTCGTGGCGCAGTGGAGGACGCATATAACTATATATCCAGAATCTAAACCTCATTTTTTCAGGGCCAGCGTCGGGTGAACACAAGGCAAATAAACAAATACGATTTTACAACATTTTATTTTAATTTTTGTTTTAAATCTGTTGAGCCATTTTCGATCAGCGCTCCATATTTTGTTGCTGTTGGAATCAGTAAGTTGGTTTTTTTAGTTTTCTAGTTCACCTTTTTGGCGCTTTTGCCGTTTGGTCCCCAGGCGAAGGCTGGTATAAGGCTGGCTGGAAGCTAATGTCATCCTAAGCTTAATTCTTATACCAGACTAAGCCTAACCCTAAGCCTAAGCCTAAGCCTAGTATCAGTTTAAGCCCAAGTCAAATGCCAGCCTAAGCCTTAGCCTAAGCCTAATACCAACCTAAGCTAACCCATGTTGGGGACCAAACAGCAAAAGTGCCAGCAAAGTTTTTGGTATCGGCTATATTAATCACTTGGTTTATGTTCACGTGAAAATGTTATCAGTCCAATCAGCTATCAGTTCAACGACTTATTTGGCATTTACAAATACAGGAAAATCCTTTTCGTTCAGGGATGTCATCAAGACGGAAAGGAAGCTCAAAGTCAAAGTCGGAAAAGGACGGTCAAGTCCCTGCTACTGTTACCGTTACGGCATCAGCTGTTGCTGCTCGAGAAAGAGACGGACGGATCGGTATGCCTGTCGCCGCCACACGATCGGGTGGAATATCTAGACACGAAGATGAACGAGTCAAAATCAATGTTCCTGCGACGTCGTGCGCTGTTCAAAGCACTGCCGCATCTCGAGAAGATGGACGAATTAAAGTATCGGTTGTGTCCTCTCGTCTTGATTTGTTCGCCAGTTCTTCGAAGGATTGCACTGGGCGAGTACACCGACCACTGCTGCGTTCTAGACCTCTGCGACTGCCACCAACCCAAACGTCCGATCCCAGTGATGGAGTCAGGGCACTTCAAGATGAAGTCCATGCACTTACAATCGATGATCAATCCACTGCGTCCTGTCCAAACGCTCTACCGTCCGAGACTGCCTATTGCCAAGCTTTACGCTGCGAAGAAAAGCTTTTCCACGCATTCGATGGTAGAGCATTGGCGCTCGCTGATTGGGATCCATATGGTCGAAGGCTGAAAACTGATTACTGCGTTATCACTGCAATCCGTTTCGTTGATACACAGGAAATTGATTACAAAGTTTTGATTTGCACCTGTGACTGCAGTCTGGAGCAGTTCTATCGACTCACAAATTGTGACATTCAACAGCCCGTATCACCCGATTTCATCCGGAATGAAGAACGCCTTTACTGTATTCATAGACGTGCCGCAATTAAACTTCATTTTGAAATCAATAATATGGATAACGAAAGTAGGCGTGGGAACATTGAATTAGTTCAGCCTGATCCAGCGTTCCTTTGGGTGGTCGAGGATGACGTTTCTCAGACTTTCGGCGTGATCCAGCGATCATACACGGGCTCAGTCAAATGCGTGGTATGCAAGAAGGAGAAATGTCTTCACGTCAGCTTTTTTGGGCGCGAGCAAGAAAACTACGGGTATGAGAATCAAGCTCCGACTTGTGAAAACTTTGACTTCGACCCTACCGCCGCTGATGATGTCATATCTCGAATGAATTTTCCGTTGGATGGAAGAATATTAAAAGAGTTCCAGTATCCAGTCGAAGGGTCCCTGATACCTGAAGCATCTGACGGGGTTTGCGATCATGGCAATGAGTGGTCGAAGTCTGATCCAATTCTCTGTGGTTGGATTGCCAGTTCGAAGTGTATTATATACAATAGCGAGGCTAGACCGTACGACGGCGGCAGTGTTTATTTTAGGTGAGCGCAGTGCTGTATATAAGACAATAACTACGATAGAATGATAGAATTATGATTTCAGGAAGACCACTGGTGACTGCAACTGCAAACTCTTTTTCGATGGCGCTGAACGAGGCCTTCTAAACATAAACAACAAGATTTTCGTCGAGTATTGCTTGTTGTTTAAATACGTTTCCTTCTTTTGTCGGAATGGACTCACGTTAAAAGGATTCTACGACAACTTGGAAGAATTCAACAGGTAAGTGTCCTTTTCGTATGTGCCTAGGCGCCCGTTTCATATGCGCCTGTATTCCTGCTCTTACGGTTTTAGATGGACTGGAAATGACCACATCTCCTACGATCGGCTGTATGTTGCGTGGAACGCTTTCATATGTCTGACAAGACCAAAAAACGAAGATTTTTGTTGTACGATCTGTAAGGAGTAAGTGGTGTAGCATATTTGCATCTTTACACGAAATTGCAAAGTGTCCCTTTTAGACACCCTGAGACCTGAGATCCTGTATGGTATTGCCCATAATGTACTGCGACCTCGTCAGTAATAGAATCAGAACAGGATCGAGGACACTTTCTGCAAATTGCTCAGTTTTGCAATTGCTTTGCAATTGCTCAGTTATTTTCATGCTTCCAGATTTCAACGACCTTCACCCAGCATTGAAGCGATCGATTACACTGTTGTTTCCCAACTTTGAGGAGCGAAGGAGTGATAACTCGTGCCGTAAATTCAAGAGTCCTTTCCGCTGTCTTGCCTATAGAAATAACACTCAAGACATTGCTGGGGAATAAGAATGACGGCAATGCAGATATGGTAGCATACTCTCTGTGTTTGGGTTTGAAATTGCATAAAAGTAACTCATCGAATTTTGTTAAATTATGATGTGATACTCTCCAATTTTGTGTCAACAGATTCTGTCAATTTTCTGTCTGTTTCTATCTGACTTTGTCAACAATAGAAAAAGTTGAATAAATAGCTGTCCGATATAGTCCGTGCTGTACGAATAGGGCATGTCGGAAGTGTGGGTAGGACACTCAATTCTAGCTCATCCCCGGCTACTGTAGCAAATCGCGCACACAAGGCGAAAAAATGGGTTTCCCGTTTTCAGCAGACAACTCTGCTCTGCCGCAGTATTCCGGTTTCTACGCGCGCAGGGCTCTACGCGTAGAAGTATAAAACGTCTCCCCGCTGCGCTAGGCGACGCTGTGCGCGCTACGCCAGCTGCAGCGTAGCGAGTATAAACGAGCCTTCACGTGTAACTGGCATCGGGCTCACCTGCGGCGGAGAACGAGATCACGTGACTGTGCACCGGTCAGCCCGTGCTGCCAGAAATACGTTTTGGGCTCTTTTCATAGTTTTGGTTAGGCTTAGGCTAAGAGTGCAGGTGCACTCAGGCTACGCTTAGAGGTGCCCTCCGTCCAATTGCCGCATCTCGTGACATTATTTTTTCTTGATGCGGATCAAAATACGCGCGCGTGTTTAACTGGTTTGATCAACTGGTGCTGGATATGTGATCCTTATTATCGATTGCTCGGCTGTTATTCACCAATAATGGAGTAAAAGCGACGATTAGCGCACTGACAATGAGATATCGACGCAACGAGGTTTTTTCGGCTTCAAGTCTAGGTCTGGCTTATGCTTCAGTGAGAGTCTGGCGTAAGATCACCTATTTGCTGATGCTTTGGAACCGAACAAGTTGCTTCAAATGGCAATCGCCGAATCACTGGCATTCACTGGCAATTCAGTCAGTCACTGAATCACTAGCAATCCAGTTGCCATCACTGAACTTGCGCAAATAGAATGTTAATTATATGACGTTTTGCAATATGCCTTTTTTGATTTATAAATGTTTGTGAATATGAACTTTATGTTTTTTTAATTTTTTTTGTGTCTATAATGAGCCGCTTGAGCGGACTGAAGGCTGGACATGGCTTGCTAGTTTTATTTGTTGCGTCTGTTATATGCCTATATCGAATTATGTTTAGTGACTGCCGCACTGAGTCATCAATGCTCAAACCTGCTGACTGCGCTAACATCTGTTGTATTCACCACGTCTGTGCAGAATGATAGTCCAAGTCTACTGTCAAACCGTTCCAGCAACAGCGATAGCTGATGCTACAATGCTTCGCTATGTGAGCCAGTCTAGCCTCCGTTCTAACTCCTTCATCTATATGCTTGATTTTGGGCGCCCTCGCACAGCGTATACGTAACATAACGTAACGCATAAAGATATACTGGTTGCCAGAGATACTAAAAACTGGTTATCAAGGTCTCTCCTTGCCCCCAGGAACTGTTTGCTGTTACTGCACTGCATTGTTGCTGGGATGTTTAAAATGCGCAAATTTACCCTACCAATCTCCTTTCAGGATACAGCATCGTGTACGCTTCACGTGCTTTCCGCAACACTTTGGTAGGACCATAAGATGATACAAAATTGAATTTTGTCTCGTCTGACCACAAGATCTTTCGCCAATACTTCAAGCACTTGTTCTTGCGTTCAAGGGCTTAAAGCAGATGAGTTTTCATGTGCCGGGCAAAAAAAGTGGTTTTTTGCAGGCAGTGCGTGATCAGAAGTCGGCCTCATGCAGACGTGGGCAAATAATTTCGCGCGAAGGCTTGATTTTCTTGTATTGTTTGAGTTTCGCCACTTAGAGCACCGATGCTTGCCGAATGGCTTTGACTTTGCAGACTATTTCACGCTCGATTCTGGCTCTCCTTTTGTGGTTTCGGTCACGACAAGGCAAATCTTCGAATGTCTTGGAGATTTCCGATTTTCTGATGATCGGGAAGCTGCTCAAGCTCTTGAAGCCTGTAGCCTTGGCGATTTGTTCATATGATTGACTTCGGTTCGTGACATCGATCACATGACCAATGTCCATAGTCAAGTGAAACTTTTCGGGTCGTCATTTCAATGGTAGGAAATAAAGCTTCTGGTATTCTACGTCGAAAACGCCTCTAGTATTTATATTCTCAAGGCGGAAACCAAATCTGAACATAACTAGCCTCAGACAATAAAAGAAAACCAAAAAATATGTAGGTCTGCCACTCATTTTTCCTCTTGTTTCAATGAGTAACATAAAAGATAACTCAATTTCGATTAATCGGTTATGCTAAACAAACAATTTTTTGTCAAAGCATATCCTACTTGTTGCTTTCAGTTTCACGAATGCTGGACACATTCACATATAAGTTCCCGATACGCACTTTTTGCGAGTGTCCAACTATTTTAGCTCCCACTGTAGGTTAACGGATCATAAAATCGCACAGTTTAAAAATTCTACTGTAGTCTATGCGCTGCTCACTGCTGACCGGATGGCCAGAGGCCATAAATATTTCGCACAGACTTTTCGCTTCAATTTAGGAACATGCCGGTTCTACAATTTGTGGTTTTCTGGCGATATTCGGTTCAAAGTCAAAATCAACCTGCAGTATCTGTATGAGTCTGAGGGAAAAACGGGCACATGAGAGCCAATTTACAGAAAGCTCTAGTGGTAGACCTTTCAAAAATCTCGTAAGCATCAAGAACAACGACTAAGGCTATAATCGCTTTGTATTTTCAGCACCGATACCTTGAAATAAAAAGCTTCGACATAAACTTGGACAGTGTACAATCGTGATGACCAAATCTGCATGACACATAAATTAATTTCAGCTTCATTTTCAAATTTGCAATGTAGATAACCATGAAGCTGTGAAAAAACCATACGAATAAAATAATAATAGAAAAATACAGCATACAATGTACACTGTTAGCTTGGCGAAAATATATTCAAGCACAAATACCAGCTTAATTACGCAAGAAAAATGCTGGCACAGCTTGGACCCACTCACTTAGGTTATACAATAAAATGTAATACATTAGTGCCATTGACACAACATGCCTTGTATGGTTTCCTAGCGAATACCTCCGCCAAATTAGCAATGAACATAGTAGTCAAAACTGCTAGTTGCTCTTCGTACTCTTCATGGTTGTTCCAGCTGTCCGATTGTACCATCCCTATCGTTTGAAGGTCTTCGCTAAATATCTTGTACCGTTTTAGCAGCCCGCAATTGATCTGGCCAGTCGCAACACCCAAATAAGCTAGCGCGGTATCTGCAAATAATAATGTATATGAGCACATTCGAGTCAATCTCGAGCAGCAAGCATCAAAATGTACCGCGACGGGATGAGTAAGTCGTATTACACTTGGCTTTTACACTTAAGCCTAAGCAAAACAATGTATCCTTTCTCACTTTCAGACT
>JASANH010001090.1:0-10725 GCA_030248295.1 Mesodorylaimus sp. YZB2_4 | reverse complement strand
GGCCAGGTCCTGCATGGGTACCCATACCCGTACCCATACCTGTACCCACCCGTACCCGCCGGGTATGGGTACGGGTTTGGGTAAGAGGCGACGGGTACGGGTATGGGTTTGGGCAAGGGTCGCCGGGTACGGGTATGGGTACGGGTATTCGTTTTTGTTTTTATTTTATTTCCATTCATATTAATGACAGAGCTGCAATTCTAAATCTTATGCATTCTTTGACTGTTTATAGCAAAACACATCGGATGTCTGCTATTTTGAGGCTAATTGCGACCATCGAGAAGAGGAGGAAGAGGACAAGAAAAACTTTTCTATAAAAATTGATCGGATTTCGTTGAAAAGTCTGGTTTTCTGAAATTATTTCCAGGAATTGATTTCTTCTCTGGTTTTATACTCTACTCGAAGATTTATCGAATAGTTTCCTAAATGTCGTCAGAATCCGAAACTGAGGGTGTCGAAGAAATATCGGATAGTGACTATTTGAAAAAAGTGACAACAGTCGGCGATTGCAAATCAGGATTGGCGAGGAATGAACTGAAGGCTATCGAGAAAAATGGGGGCCCTCTTTTACTTTAGCCCCCCCAAGTTTACCAGTTTATTATTCCTATTAGCCGTGCACTTTAGCGCTTGCAGCAGGCATCCTAGCAAAGGCCGATATGAGATTTGAGAGGTATGAGATTCGAACCCGCACAGCACGATCACCCCTGGATTCAAGAATCGGCGCTCTACCGACTGAGCTAACCGACCTTTACATCACGTCGATTTTCAGTCACTTATGTATGACTTACAAACACGATCGCCTTTACATTAAAGATTCCCGACTAACCGACCGCCAAAAAACCGAAAAAATTTTTGCAGGGCATATGCGAATATGCCTAGCGCTACAAAAAACCGCTAGCCAAAATCCTAATATGACACGGCCCTCAATTGCTGCGTCGAGCGGTCCGCGCTCTCCGCAGCATTTCGGCCCTGGTGGGCTCTGCCCCCCAGACCCCCTGAGCCTGAATGGATTCATCGCCATTGGAAGGGCGTGCTCGGGGTGGTCTAAACCTCCCTTCCCTCTGAGCCCTCCCTCCGAAGAAACAGAATACTTAGCCCACTTGTATTCCTTATTTGTCAATGTTTTCAATGATGGAAGGAGATATTTTCACGCCAGTTTTCACCAACCACACGACCAATCACACTGCATCGTTCTCGTGCACTGCTTTCGTTGCAGTCGCAAAGGGGCGTGGCCTTTTATTTCGTTGCGGTCACAACAAACGTTAGCGCGCCAGTCTGAATCTCAATCTGAATCTCATTTCTAATGTCACGGCTAACAGAATAACTGCGCGCGAGTGCGCACGCGGTCAGTCGCGTTGGGGGGGGGGCTAAAGTAAAAGAGTGCCAAAATGGGAAGAGCGCAGTTTGGAAATCGTTCAACATTATTGTGAGGCAAGATGGCACTCCTGTTGGTAATTTTTACATTTTTTGGTTTTCCAGGCGAGACTAAGGATCAAATTTTTTAGGATATGCGAAATGCAAGAAGTGCGATGCATTTTTGCGGTCTGGACCAGAAATTGGAACCAAGTCAATGATAAGCCATATTGAAAAGACTTGTGGCAAGTTTTCTGACGCTGTTTCGTTACAATACGATCGATTCAGCAGCAAATTCGGCGAATGGCGGAAAATGCGCTTGATGGTTATGTGCACCAAAGTCAACAGTCATCAACGCTGACGGGTCAAGAGGAAGAATCTGGTTCAAGGAAAAGAAAAGCAATGGACTCGTTTTTCTTGGATCAGTTTTGCCCACAACAACCAGTACAGGGCGATGAAATTATCAAATACTTGGCGGAACCTGAAGAGAGAATTTCAAAATCCAAGTTACTTCCCTGGTGGGAAGCTAAAACTGCTTTTTATCCCCGCCTTTCGAAATTGGCACGAAAATATTTGGCTGTTCCAGCAACAAGTGCAGCCAGCGAATCCGTATTTAGCACCGCTGGACGAACGATTACTGACTTACGATCTCGTTTAAATCCAGAAACCGTGCGTCATTTGTTATTTATCAATTATAATGAGTGATACTCTTATCAAGCTTTTAATCTCTTCTTAGCTTTATCCCTCAGCTTTTTTGAGTCCGAATTGTTATGTTGTTTATGCATGCACAATACAAAAACTGATAGATTTTCGGTTTCTGAAAAGCCGGGTACGGGTATGGGTATGGGTAAATTTTTTGAAAAATCACGGGTACGGGTATGGGTATGGGTATGGTACGCCGGGTACGGGTATGGGTACGGGTACAGAGCTCGTCTAGCGGGTACGGGTAGGGTACGATTTTTATACCCATGCAGGACCCTGCTCCAAGGTCCCTCCAGACTGTGTAAAGCCTGCTTTCCAAATCTTATAGTTTGGGTCACTTTTAGTCAGGACCTGTGTTCCATCAATCACCCGTTCTTTAACCATTAGATCCTTCGAATTAGCATCCGCGTCAGAATAAGCTAAATCAGCTAGTCTGCGCAACTCTCGGTAGAAGTCGGCTACCGTTTCGTTTTCCTTCTTCTTAGAGTGGAACTGCTGCCTATAGATCGTTTTCTGATGAGGCAGGACCAATTTTTCCATCAAAAACGCTTTAGCTCCGGTGTATGTCCCCGTCTGATCCTGAGGACCACCCTCGAAGATAGCTCTGGCCTTATCCCTAAGGCACTTTTTCAACTCCCTCAACCGGATTTCATCGGTTATATTCGGTACGAGATTAGCCAAATATTCGAAATTTTGGAAGTACTTATGAACATCCTCATCACCCGAACCTCGCAAGGGTTCCTTCTCGTACAAGCTGAACAGCGGCTGTCCTTTACTGGACTCTCCAGCCAAATTCGTCAACTGCGTCGTTAGCGCATTTAAAAGGGCTGCTACTTCCGGAGGCAAATTAGCGACGGGCGGTTCAGCCATGTTCGCACCTTTCGTTAAAGACAAACAAAACGACTAATTTAGCAAAAGGTCAACCGACCGCACGAACAAACAAATCAAGGCTGCAAAACTTCCGCAGACCAAACTGGTCGCAAATATTCTGCCCGTGTGCACCTCACACGGCAAACAAAACAAAAGAGAAAACAAGCCAACCAAGCCGATCCCGGAGTGGCCCCCAAATTGTAACGAATACGTGATCGCTACGATCGGGTAAAGGCTTGGGATTCCTCTAGCTCAAGTATGAGGACTTGAGTTAGTCGCTTGTTAGGAGAACGTACCGTAACAGATACTACGATGACGAACCATTTTCTATTCTTTAAATTACACGCAACCGACCGTCCTTGAAGACCACAAAATCCCAAAGAGAACAGATTACAGCCCGTACACGCCAGCACACATCAATCCCCACTCGCAATCACGACCACTTTACGCCCGCTAAACATAAGACACAGGACACTGCACACTCACACAAGATGGCGCCAATTCAAACTTCGTCACAGTTATAACCTGTTTTATTTTGGAATATACACGCACGCCGCGTTGAAGAATAGTCCGCGTGTACATTCGAAAAGAAAATAGGTAGTAGCGTGATCGTCCCTTGCCTCATGCTGTCTGAGGCAACAGCGTAAAATTTCACAAATTTTTAATGTCCAACTGCACTTGCAATATCCCGTTTCGCTTCTAGAGTTGCCTTCTTAGAGTGGCAGGTGGCCGGTATGAGGACAGCATTTTAAATTTTTTTTGGCTTGGCCCCCACTTGCCCCAATTTCCTATGGGTTTTGCCAGTTGCCAGCCAGCAGTCATAATGACGGGTGCGGCAGTGTGTGAGGCGATCAACTCACATGGCGGGCTTCCTCTGACGGCCTCACGACTTGTAGCTGCTCCGCTGGAGCATCACCGCAAAGGGCACCCTGCGCCGGAATCAGCGTTTCCGGATGATAGAGGGCAAGAACAGAGGGCCACGACTGGCAATTAGGACCAGATTTCTCAGTCTAGGGCACCGCTTCCACCTCTAATTGAATTTCTGCTGAATCGCCCACAGCCAGTTCTCTGAGAACAGGTTTCCTGGACTGACGTCTTCGCCAGAATAGAACTGCAGCGTTTCAGTTAGGGTTGCCCCCTTGATCAACCTCCCACAAGCCAAATAAGCCGCGCTTCTCAGCGGACAAAAGGGGGTGGGGTCGAAACTTGCAAAGAAACGTCGATGTCATGCATGGGCGGCCAGTCCGGTGGGTTAAAAGAGATGGGTAGGCCGGTTTCTGGAGGCGAGTTTCTGGTACCAAAAAGTTGGGGGTTTTTTTTTGTTTGTTGTTTTTTTGTTTTTTTTTTTGTTGTTTTTTTTTTTGTTTTGTTGTTGTTTTTTTTTTTTTTTTTTTTGTTTTTTTTTTTTTTTGTTTTGTGTTTTTTTTTTTTTTTTTTTGTTTTTTTTGTGGGGGGGGTGGGGATGTGGTGTGTTTTGTTGTTTTTTTTTTTTTGTTTTAGAGGTTGTGGGGATTGTTTGTTTTTGTTTTTTTGGGGGTTGGTGTGGCTTTTTAGATTTTGGTGTTGCTGCTGTTTTTAGGTGGGGCTTTGTGGGCGGTTGGTGTTGGATTTGTGTTTGGATGTGATTGCTGTTTTGGTTGGTGGGTTGTTGATTATTGAGAGACTTGTGAGTGTGGCTTGTTTATTGCTTTTTTTATGTTTTTTGAGGCACTATGCTGCTGTTGTTGGGCGGTGGTTGTTTTGCTTTTTTTTTTTTGGTGCGAATGGCTGAGGTGCTTTTGTGGAGTGGTTTTTCGCTAGAGTTGAGTTTGTGAGAGTGGTGAGGAAGGTGTTGCTTTGAAGGATGGGGTTGGGTGATGAGATGTTTGTCTTTTTTTTTGCTTTGTGATTGTGAAATCCGGTTGCAAGGGGAGTTGAAAAAGTGCCTTGGGATAAGGCAGAGCTTCTTGAGGGTGGTCCTAGGATAGAGGGGACATACACGGAGCTGAGTTTTTGATGGAAAAATTGGTCCTGCCTCATAGAAAAGATCTATAGGCAGGTTCCACTCTAAGAAGAAGGAAAAGAAAGGTAGCGACTTCTCAGTTGCGCAGACTGCTGATTTGCTTATTCTGACGGGATGCTATACGAAGGATCTAATGGTTAAAGAAGGGTGATTGATGGAACGGTCCTGACTAAAAGTGACCAACTATAAGATTTGGAAAGCAGGCTTTAAGTCTGGAGGGACCTTGGAGAGGGTCTGCATGGGTATAAAAATGTCCCTCCCGTCCGTTAGAGAGCTCTGTCCCGTCCCATCCCGTCAGGCGTCCATCCCATCCCATCCCGTCCCGTGATTTTTCAAAAAATTTCCCATCCCATCCCGTCCCGGCTTTTCAGAAACCGAAAATCTATCGTTTTTGTATTGTGCATGCATAAAAACATAAAATTCGGACTCAAAAAAGCTGAGGGATAAAGCTAAGAAGAGATTAAAAGCTTGATAGAGTATACTCATTATATTGATAAATAAAAATGACGCGGTTTCTGGATTTAAAAAGATGTAGTGTATGTTGTGCAGGGTGCTATGGTTTCGCTGGCTGCCTTGTTGCTGGAAAGCCAATTTTTCGTGCCATTTCGAAAGGCGGGGTGAGAAAGCGTTTTAGCTTCCACAGGGAAGTAGTTGGATTTTGAATTCTCTCTTGGTTCCGCCAGTATTGATATTTCATGCCTGTCTGGTTGTTGTGGGCAAAACTGATCCAAGAAAAAGAGTCCTTGCTTTTCTTTCCTTGAACAGATTCTTCCTCTTGACCGTAGCGTTGATGCTGTTGCTTTGGTGCAATAACATCAGCGCTTTTCCGCCATTCGCCGAATTTGCTGCTGAATCGATGTATTGTAAGAAAAGCGTAGAAACTTGCCGTCTTTTCATATGGCTTTCATTGATTGGTTCCTTTCTGGTCCAGACGCGAAAATGCATCGCCTTCTTGCATTTCGCATATCCTAAAAATTTGATCCTTGTCTCGCCTGGAAACCAAAAAATGTAAAAATTCAAGGAGTGCTCTTGCCTCAAATATGTTGAAGATTTCCAACTGCGCTCTTCCCTTTTGGCCTCTTTTCTTTGCCCCCCCCCCCCAACGCGACTGACCGCGTGCGCACTCGCGCGCGTTTTCTGTTGCGTGAATTAAAATGATTAGATTGAGATTAGACTGGCGCGCTGTTTGTTGTGACGAAGAATAAGGCGCCCCTTTGCGACTGCAAGAAAGCAGTGCAGAGAAGATGCGTGTGATTGGTGTGTGGTTGGTGAAAATGGCGTGAAAATATCTCCTTCCATCATTGAAAACATTGAAAATAGAATAGTGGGCTGTTTCTGTTTCTTGGGAGGGAGGGCTCAGAGGGAAGGGAGGTTTGAGCCCCCGAGCACGCCCTCCCGATGGCGATGAATCCCGTTCGGCTAGGAGTATGGGGCGAGCCCCGGCCGAATGCTGCGGAGAGCGCGGAGCGCTGACGCAGCAATTGAGGGCCGTGTAATATTAGGATTTTGGCTGCGGTTTTTTGTAGCGCTTGGCATATTCGCATATGCCTGCAAAAATTTTTCGGTTTTTTGGCGGTCGGTTAGTCGGGAATCTTTTCATGTAAGGCGATCGTGTTTGTAAGTATACATAAGTGACTGAAATGGACGTATGTAGGTGGTTGCTAGTGGTGAGCGCCGATTCTTGAATCAGGGGTGATCGTGCTGTGCGGGTTCGAATCTCATCCTCTTCAAATCTCATATGGCCTTTGCTGGATGCTTGCTGCAAGCGCTAGTGCAGGCTAATAGGAATATACTGGTAAATTGGGGGGGCTAAGTAAAAGAGGGCCCCCTTTTTTCTGCGATAGCCTTCGTTCATTCCTCGCCAATCCTGATTTGCAATCGCCGCTGTTGTCCTTTTTTCAATGTCCTTCCGATTTTCTTCGACCCCTCGTTTCGGATTCTGAGACATTTCAGAACTGTTGGGTAAATTATTGAGTAGAGTATAAAAGAGAAGAAAAATCGGATGTGGCTCTTTGAAAAAAGTGACAAAGCCGGCGATTGGATGGGATTGGCGAGTGAACTGAAGGTTATGAGAAAATGGGGGCCCTCTTTTCTTTGCCCCCCCCGTTTCCGGTTTGTTGCTCCTCCTGGGTGCCTTTGCCGCTGCGGCGGCGCTGGCAAAGGCCGATATGAGATTTGAGAGGGCTATGGGTTGGAGGCCACGGCGCGATCCCCTGAGATTCAAGAATGGCGCTCTCCGACTGAGCTACCGCCTTTCATCCGTCGATTTTCGTCCTTATGTACTCAACGATCGCCTTTACATGAAAGATTCCGACTCCGACCGCCAAAAAAAAAAAGGCATATGCGAATATGCCTGCGCTAAAAACCGCTCGCCGAAATCCTATATGACACGGCCTCCTGCTCGTCGGCGCTCCGCGCTCTCCGCAGCGTTTGTTTTTGCCCAGACCCCCCGAGCCTGAATGGATTCATCGCCGGTTGCCAAGGCGTGCTCGGTGGTGAGACCCTTCCCTCTGACCCCTCCCTCCCGAAGAAAAACAAATCTTGCCCCTTGTATTCCTTCTTGTCATGTTTTCAATGATGGAAGGAGATATATTTTCCGCCGTTTTCCCACCAGCCGCGACCAATCCCTGGTGGGGTTCTCGTGCCTGCTTTCTTGCAGTCGCAAAAGGGCATGGCCTTTTTTTCGTTGCGGTCACGGCAAACATTTCACGCAGTCTGATCTCATCTGATCTCTTTTATGTTAGCGGCTAACAAAATAACTGCGCGCGAGTGCACACGCGGTCACGAGTTGGGGGGGGGGCTAAAGTAAAAGAGTGCCGAAATGGGAAGAGCGCAGTTTGGAAATCGTTCACATTATTGTGAGGCAAGATGGCCTCCTGTTGGTAATTTTTCGTTTTTGGTTTTCCAGGCGAGACTAAGGATCATTTTTTCAGGATATGCGAAATGCAAATTCTGCATTTTTGCAGTCTGGACCAGAAATTGGAACGAGTTGATGATAAGCCATATTGAAAAGACTTGTGGCAGTTTTCTGACGCTGTTTCGTTACAATACGATCGATTCGCAGCAAATTCGGCGAATGGCGGAAAATGCGCTTGATGGTTATGTGCACAAAGTCAAAGTCATCAAGCTGACAGACGAAGATGGTTCAAGGAAAAGAAAAGCAATGGACTCGTTTTCTTTGGATAGGTTTTGCCACAACCAAGCCAGTACAGGGCGATGAAATTATCAATCTTGGCGGAACCTGAAGAGAGAATTTCAAATCCGTTCTTCCCTGGTGGGAAGCTAAAACTGCTTTTTATCCCCGCCTTTCGAAATTGGCACGAAAATATTTGGCTGTTCCAGCAACAAGTGCAGCCAGCGAATCCGTTTTAGCACCGCTGGACGAACGATTCTGACTTCGATCTCGTTTAAATCCAGAAACCGTGCGTCTTTGTTCTTTTCAATTATATGAGTGATCTCTTTCAGCTTTTATCTCTTCTTAGCTTTTCCCTCAGCTTTTTTGAGTCCGAATTGTTATGTCTATATACATGCACAATACAAAAACTGATAGATTTTCGGTTTTTGCAATCCCTGGTACGTGTGTTGGTTTGTGTATGTTTTTTCATTCATTGCCCGTGTAATGGTGTGTGTGTGGGTATCGTGCGCCGGGTGAGGGTATGGGTGGGGGGAAGGAGATTCTCCTCGTTACGGGTGGGGTTCGCTTTTTTTACCCGTGCGTGTCCCTCCTACGCGGTCCCTCCCGACTCTCTGTACCCTGCTTTCCACATCTTCTAGTTTGTGTCCCTTTTTGCCCTGATATTTGTTCCGTGCGTCTCCCGTTCTTTCCCCTTTACTTCCTTCGAATTAGCGTCCGCGTCAGTTTTGCTTGATCGGCTGTTCTGCGCCGCTCTCCGTCCTAGGCCGCTTCCTTTTCTTTTTCGTTTTTTTTTAGAGTGGATCTTCCGTCCTGTTCGTTCCTTTTCTGATGAGGCCCGAGCCTTGTGGCCGTGGAAGCCCTTTGGTTTCTTTTTTCCCCTTCTGGTCCTCTGGGCCTCCCTCGCACTTCGCTCTTGGCTTATCCCTGCCGCGCTTTTTATCTCCCTCGACCGCATATCCTGGGTTTGTTTATCTTATCGGTTAGACACGTGTCGATATTTTGGATCTGCTTATAAGGATACTATTATCCCCCGGCCTCCGGAGGGTTCCTTATCGTACCTGCTGGTCTGGCGATGTCCTTTCTGGCCTCTACCCCCAGCCTCCCAAACTTCGTCGTTTGAGCTCTTTTTTGGGGTGCTTCTCCCGGGGGCCATTAGCGCCGGGGGGGTGGGGGGTGTTGGCACCTTTGGTTGAAGCCCGTCGCTTCCCCTGTTTTTTCCAGCGGTCTTCCGTCCGCCCGGACTGTATGCCCTGCCTATGCCTAGGGTTGGCTCCGGGTTTCCTGTATACTGTTGCACGTACTTACACCTTCTTTCAGGTTTTGCCGAGTTTCGAGTCTTTCTCTCCTCTCCTTTGCTCTCCTCTTTTTTTTTTCTACTCCCATCCGACGGATTAATCCTAAACGTCCAGCAGTTTATCCACATCTGCAATATCCAATGTCAAATCCAACATCCAACTCGCCCAACGATAAGAGCCCTCACTTGCGGGTGTGAAAGGAGACCATAAGTGCCAGCCAGCGAGCGGGACCCATGGAAACCAGTCCGTCTCTATAAGACGGGCATGCCTGCTTACCTTGACTTGCCCGCAGAACTCTTGCCCTGCTGCGGGGTCCAACCGACAGATTTTCAGTGATGCCAACCAGACAAGTTTCGACAATGTTGGTCAACGTCCCTTCTGCCGGATCATACCTTCCCGTTCATAGAGATGGGCAGGCTGGGTTTTTACGCAGAAACCACATTCAGATACAGAACTAGAGCTCAATCTAGTTTCTATCAAACGCTAGTTTCATCCTGGCACCTTCTTGCTATCCATCCCTGCTCGCGTGCCACATTTCGCCCCCCCCCCCCCCCCCATGCTGGGGGGTTTTCTCACAGAGAAATTGGTGTCTAATAAGCGGCTTTCTTGGACGAAAGGAGTCTGTTGAGAGCGTTACATATTTTGATCAATAACAATGCGCTCCTTGAACCACTAGAGAAGGCCCACTACGTTTTGAGAGCATGGTCCAAACAAATATGGCAACGAAGTGACGTACTGCACACTTGGAACACTCACAATAGGGGCATAACCAGGCTCATAGCACCGTGCTTGCTTGCTTGTATGTTTTCAGTCTTGGTAGGATCATATATCGGTATACTAGAGAAATGAGTACTGTAGCCAAGTGGACCAATGGCTTGCCTTACGAATCCAATGTCACATGCAATGGCGCGAGATCGAGCCCTGCTAAGTTCAAGAGTTTTACATTTTGTTTTCGATGCGACTTTAAAAAACTCAAACTCAAATTTCCATTTTGATATCCACGAGGAGTCGACATATTGGAACATTTGCACCTGCTCGAAGTTTAAGATGTTGCTGCACAGAAATTATCAGCGGAATCACGCACACTTATGGAAGCTGTAGTATTCGCAGTACAGTGCATCGCGGATGCAAGGCCCCCTACAGCAACCTTGGACACCTTCCGTGAAGCATTGTCGGATACCGACGTTCAAGAAGATTCGTCTTCAAGCCTGTTCTTCCCTCCGCTCGCACCCGCACTTGGCGCACACTTCATTTGATGAACAATGAATGTGTTGACATAAACAAGTTATCTGATCTCGTAAAGATTGTTTACCTGCCTGCATTTTTGGTACCAGAACTTCGCCTCCAGAAACCGGCCTACCCATCTC
>JASANH010000352.1:0-10797 GCA_030248295.1 Mesodorylaimus sp. YZB2_4 | reverse complement strand
AATTGAGAGAGGGTTTCTGAGAGACTCGACCCATACGAAATATACTTGGCCAGTCGACTTTTTTGACCCCCCTTTTTTATTCGCTGTATCGAAAGTACTCACAAAACTGATTGTCTTCGCCGAAGTAAAATTTTCCTAATATGCCTATATATGGAAATATAGCATTTTTAAGGTAAAAAGTGGTCGCTTTTGGTCAAAAAATCATAACTTGCTTACTTTAGGGTATAGAACAATTTTAAAAATACAGAAATGACCACAACATTTCAAGGAACCCGAATCTTTTTTTAAAATTAGCCTAGATATAACCGTTCATGAGATATTCGAAAAAAACCGTTCGCGATTATCCGTGATCAGGCACATAATCGATTATGGGTGAATTATAAAAGCTAAGTCTCCCTGTTTTTTTCATTGAAATAGTAGCCTAGGGTCACTACATCACAAAACAAAACGAAACGAATTTCCGCACTACGGACCACAGTTATTGTGCACATGGCCGATAACTGCGCCCCATTTCGGCAATTTTAGCTAATCATGGTCGATAATCCTGCCTGTCGATTACTCGCGTTAATCAGTGATAGCCAATCTTGTAGCCCTTGAAAAAAGCTTTGAAATGGTTTTTCCCGCGCTAGAACTCGTTGATTTTTGCCCGAGATATTGAACGAAAACTAAAATTCGACTAAAGCGCGGGAAATTCAAATTTGCGACTTTCTGTAAAAAGGCCTGTTTTTAGAACGATTTCGCTAGTGTAGGGTTTCAGATGCTCAGTAAAGACACGAGATTGATAATTGTAAGCATTTGCGCTTCAACCCAGGTGAATGTATTTACATGCACTAGACTGCCTGCTGCTAGAGAGCTAGTTGTTTCAGAGACCATTGCAGAAAGACTGGTATTGTTGCCGTTAGCTTCGGAAAAAATCTGTCGACGTCAATTCAACATTACTTCACATTAAAAAAGATACCTACTATTGACGTCAATGCAGGATCCTTCCGCAGTCTACTTTTGAGGCTGTATATGCGGTATAGGTCTCTGTGAGTCCGAGGGCGTCTAAAACCGGCTGGTGGCCTGGCCGAACTATAGAAGACCCCGCTAAAAAAGGTCCATGAAATAGACCAACCCCTAGGTGCTTAGGAATAGAGAACACAAACCTGCCACCAAAAAACCGTGCGAAAAATTTCCCCTCTCCACGCGCTTCTCTATTCCTAAGCCCTGATATACGCTTGCGTTAGGTATAGCGTGGAGAATACATTGCATGCCGAGTCATAATGCATAGAAGCATTTGCTGCATTGCTTGCATGGTTGGAGGCATGAGATTTTGCTGTTATGGGTTCGGTGCAGTGATTCGTTTAGTTTTTCAAGTAAACTATGCATTTTGTAAATGGACAGTGCGTTATGTCACTATAACTGTAGGCATGTTACGATTGCAAGCTGTAGGTCAATTAATAGAATGCCAAGTGTCCGGATATAATGGCTGTGTCGGTTACTCATTGTGTCAGAGAGCAAGCTTTCTGTGCAATGTTTATTTCACGTTATACATAGAACGTGAGTGTAGTGACCGCATGCCACGAAGCTTCAGTGTTCCTGCAGCAACGCACAACGGTATCATTTGTCAGGGCTTAGGAATAGAGAAGCGCGTGGAGAGGGGAAATTTTTCGCACGGTTTTTTGGTGGCAGGTTTGTGTTCTCTATTCCTAAGCACCTAGGGGTTGGTCCATTTCATGGACCTTTTTTAGTGGGGGTCTCGTCTACTGGCAGGTTGCCAGTAGTAGTATATGGCATGATTGGCGTTGTGGATGATTTGTCGACCGAATTAGCGACAATAGATAAGTGAACAAATAAATTTCACTGCTAAGAATCACGACGACATCAAGTCTTGTTTTCTGGTCGAAAATATGTCCGAGTTGTGCCGATCAGGTGATGGGAGTGCATGCGATTTCAGGCAAGGGAACTATAGAATTCGAAGAGTTCATATTCGTAAGTCGTAATGTACGATTTGGCAGATACCGATGGAGATGACGACCGGCAGTGTGGCGAGGAAGACTTCCAGGCTGTATTTGAGGTGGGTGGCTGTTGGGCGAGAGTGGTGTTTTCAGAAAACACTGGTTATAAGGCCCCCTCGCTGCCACCCGCCGCCAGCCATTAGCACGTGACCATGCATACCCCATTGCTATACTTGGATGCCCACCGACCGTGCCAAAAATCGCCCACTGTACTTTCGACAGCTTAGATACGCAAAACATACGCCGCCCTCTCCTCGCCTATGGCGCTAAGCTCTATTCCCTAAGCTAACGGGCGCTTACGATGAATTGCATAACGTAACCGCAACCCGCCCGCCTATAAACAAACATGCGACCCTAACGAAATCGCAGCACACCAAATAGTCAAATCGCTATTTCGCGTACCACCCATCGACAAAATTGTCTATTTGATTTCAAAAAAATTACCCTTATTTTCTACTATACAGCGAAAACTTCTCTACAAACTTCATATCTAAACCAACTATGTCAGCACTCAAAATTTCCGAAAAACAGTCATCCTATAATTTCCTCGCTGCCATCCGCCGCCTTCCCTTCAACAAATCCGTGTGCATTTATAAAATTCCATATATAACCTAATTATAACCTACTCCACTAAAACATGCTGGCATTTCAAAATAACCTACAAACCCGATTACTAATCCACAATATATTCCCTTTCCTCCAAAAGCTTGCTCTACAGGCTAACTACCACCGATGCACAGAAATACGATCATTTCGTACTATTGCGCAATGTGACTAACATTTTAAGCACCCACCTGAAAAATTTTTTCCCCTTTAAAACAGCCTAAAAAATTCGTCACAAAACTACTAATAATAATCATATTTCACTGACCCGACACCTTGGTAAATAACCACCTGTTTGTACACCCACCACACCCCGAAACTCTCGTCATACTGCCCAATAACACAGCACTGCAGTACCCAACCTATTCCTACATTTCACACCCATCGACAATCCTGCATACTTTCCTTTACCTCGATAATTTGTTCCACAACCAACTTGTTGCCTACCTATGCCCACGAACACGACTATTGCCCCCTATTACGCAATACACATGACTCATACTTCTACTGTACTAAAACTCGTACTAATTGCTATGCCTCAAAAAAAACCCTAACCAGCAACGCCCCCATTTTCTTTTCCGCTTGAAACAGTCACACAACCATCTAGATTTTCCAAAACAAAACTCAAAACTTTCGGCATATCCTGACCCATACTGCAACTAATTTCTCCAATAAAAAATTTCCTTCATTCCGAAGAACTGCCCAAACCATCACACACACACACTTCTCCAAACATTTTTAAAAACTTACCCCTATATGCGAAAATTGTGAAATAACTAACCAACCAAACGTTATAGCTTAGTAAACAGATCTTGCCACAAACAATCACGGCGACATCAAACCGCGAGCATCCTTCCAAACGTTCACCCCACGGCCCCACTATCACTATTATAATGATAGTGGGGCCGTGGTTCACCCGACGTAAAATGAATTGCACAACGCACCGCAACGCGGCTGCCTATAACAAACACGCACGGCTACCTACATCGCGTCTCGCCACGAACCCCCTTCCTCTCACTTTTTTACCTCATCCCACCTAGAAAAACCTCGAAATTACTTTTATCTTGTCCAGCGCAAAATTCTCCACACACTTCATCCATAAAATACCTATGTCATCACAAAAAATTTCGAGAAAACACTGATCATAACATCACCTCGCTGCCACCCGCCGCCACGCCTTCAACACGTGACCATGCATACCCCCGTGCTATACCACATGCGCGCAGGCGGTGCCAAAAATGCTGATCTGTACTTTCCACAGGCCACACACTCAAAACATACGCACCCCACCCCTCGTCTATACTTTTTCTACTCTATTCCTAATCGTAAGGACGATGAGGTGCAGCCTTTTTGTTCCGCTTTTTTTTCTCACACAAATGCTAATCAGCTCCTATTCCAAGTCCGCCTGCGAGCAAAAGACCTCGTATCGAATCTGAGTGTGTGATTCAGACGCCGATTTTTCACAGCAGCAAAACTCCATGCGAGGGCACTGTGCAGAAGCTGCCTGAGTTCGAGAGAGAAGTAGTTCCCGAAGGGCAAGGATTTGGTGCTGGAAATTTAGCGGAACTGTTGCTGCTTCGGAGTGGAGTTTTTGGAGAAGTCAACAATGAGAACACCTACATATGCCCTAAGCATCGCAATGAGTTGGGGGCTGACTGGGTTCGGACAAGACCATTGACATCTCATGGCCAATGGGTCCCGCGGTGTGACATGCCAGAGTTACCCAGCTTGCCTGATCTCCGTGCGCCGACCCATACTGCTTCAATTGTTGCTAATAAAAATCTACAAAAAAAAGAATCTTTGACTTTGTGGAATAAGCTGTATGAATTCGTACCACTAGGCACAGGTAAATTATACCTTTTTCAATTGAAAAAAGACGTGGATGCTGTGTCTGACTTGGTTGTAGCCATCTGCACACAACACTACCGCTTTGTGAAACTTCTTCAAGCCCAGACAGCGGGTGTTGCGATTGACGACGAAGCAGAAACCAATTATCAGGAACGATTTGGAGCTGGCCGCAACTCACGTCCGGATGTCAAACCTGAATTGCCGGAATCTCCATTGCAACAACGCACATGGACCCAGACCCTTCGCCATAGTAACCGCGATGACATCTGCGCATCTCAAAGTTCGCAGTCAGCATCAATATCTTTAGCTGGCAGCAGTAGTGCCCAGACATCTCGAGATTCGCAGCGCCAGACAGTCGAAAGTGAATTGATACGTGATCAACAAGGTGCGGCTGTGCAAGGGACCATTCGCCAAATCGCAGCCAAAGGACATACTGCAAAACTTCGGCCAAAACGATGTCTGGATCCTAATAGACTGGGCCATGAAATTCCTGCCCATACAGGGCATCGAGAGCCCAACAGATTGGAACAGTATGCCCAGGCAATTGCGTGAATGTAAAAGACTTGACTAAAAGTGTGCTTCTGCATACAGGTATGGAAAAAAGGGGATCAGCTGGCATATTTCTGTTGCCTATATACGCGACCCAGCCACCAATGAGTTTTCTGCGCGGACATATGTCCACATTTTCGAAGCGGTATGGTCACAAATGCCTGCTCATTTGTACTGAAGTCTGTGCACATGTACTGTGCCAAGGGATCCAAGATACTCTGGAGTGGACCAACGAATTGTATATGCAAAAGCAAGGTTTATTCATCACGGCCCATTCGTCATTGAAAGAATTTTTAGCCCCCAAGTGAAAGCGTATTTATTGCACATATCTTTCTTGTTAGGGGGTATCAAAGTTCAGGAGAATCAGGCTGATCAAAATATAGCATAGAAGGTGTGCTGCTGACACCCTGGTGACAAGCTTTGTACGCTTACACGTATGGGTCATATAATATTGCCAGTTTCCTTAGTCTTTTCTTACTTTACCATTTATGATGCCGTCTAATTTAACGATTGATCTTATTGCTTACTGATTGCATATTTTAGCAACAGAGTGAAGAAAATTTCTGCACACGTTGAAAATTTACGGATGGAAATCTCGGCGAATCAAAACTGGCCAGTCATCGTGGCACGTCTCTTACCCGCGCATACTCACGTCAGACAAAAGACAACAATTTTGTGATTTGTTGGTTGATGAAGTAGTGACTACAGTATCTGACAATCATAACCTGGGCACCACAGCACTCACAACCAGTGACTCGCAGGTTGTCTGCATGTGAAAAAACCGCAGCATCGAATGCGTCTTCGATATGGGCAAGTCAAAATAGTGTATTTTTCTGTGGTTGGCAGTCTTTCGACCACTGGCGAAGGAGCTTACAGTCATAGTACAAAAAGTAGTAACTATGCAGGCTTGCCGCGAAAGACCATGCCCAACGCTGTTTCGGGAAATTATGATGGGCTTCTAGAAAAACCAGGACCAGGTGCTGTCACTTTCGGCGCTGTATGATGCAACGTGACAGACCAGTTTGGGTGTCTGGATACTTTGGACCTGCTTTGTTGCTGCTTTCCGTGCATCTCGGCCTGGCGTGCAAGGACAGTGCGGGCTTACGGTTCCGACCTACATCACCGGGGATTGAACCTGGGACGAGTCCAGCCACTTGCTGCCGAGCAGAGTCCAACTGAAGGTGGCCAGTGGTGATGGCTGTCAACGGCTTGGATGAATGGTGGATGAATAGTGGTCGTGAGATTGAGTGCGATGCCCCCACTGCCCAGTATGCAAGAGGGCATCAAGTGGACTAGGTATTGGGAGGTTTGCAGGGTGAAAATGCATACAGCAGATTGGTCAGATACTGCACAGCAGTGTCGAAGAGGGATGTAGAGATACATCTGACTCCCAGCCACCATGAGACCACAGGTCAATGGCCTATAAACTGGCAGCCGCTTTTTGTTATCTGGTCATTGAGGGGTCAGTGGTTTCAAGCTCCCACATTGGTCGAAGCAGGGTCTTCTACGATGCGATGCGGGACGGCGATAGCAGTGTATGTAGAGGTATTGACTAACTGGACTGGTTCTCGATTTGCATCGATACTTACCCGATATTTTGTGCCTGTTTGTGTGTGCCTTTGGTGGCCCTCTCATAATCAGTCGAGAGTCGGGCCGCCACACACAAACAGGCAAAAAACAGCAGGCTAGTATCAATGCAATTCGAGAGCCAGTCCAGGTTAGTCAATACTCTGCAGTCTGAGAGAGAAAGTCTGACGTGAGAAGAAATGCAAATCTGTTCTCCTTTCGCGATATCGCCTTTAAACCCAGGATCTTCTCTGTCTGTTTCTAGCGGCTCGGTTTATTTCATGCTGGGTCATCACCATCAGTGCTTTAGGCTCCGCCGAAAAACTGGGGCTGTTTCGCAACTTGCCCATAGCAACAAAGTGGAGGAACCTTGTGGAGGCTTGCGGTTAAAGAATGAACCAGCTCCCGCAATATAAAAACTGCTCCCAATCGACCTCTCATTTAGCACCACCATCGTCGCCCAGAACTAGATTTTCCATCGACTCTGCTGGATTTGGCCCTGTATATAAAACCCTCTCCACAACAGATCAATCATTTCGGTGTTGTTGATCGATTGCGAAGACTGTTGGTCATATTCGTGGTGTAGCGATACCCGCGTGTAGGTATGATAGGCATGGACTAGGCATGCACTATGCCCTCTGGCCTATTAGTGCACTGGTTCAGGGAACTGGTCCGCCTCTCCTGAGTCAGGGCCAGCACGAGACCGAGAGCGAACTCGAGGTCGAGTGACTGGTCTAGTTGCAGGCATCCCGAGAGAACTAGTCTAGACTTCCTGGTCTGAACTTGCTCTATGAGCACTTCGGGCTTACAAGTCCGTCAGAACCCCTTCGACGGCCGGTGCGTGCGGCTGCTCCCCGAATAGTGAGTCTACACGGCCTTCTTGGTGTGGGATAGTGAAACAGATCGAGAAGTGTCCGTGGACTGCGTGGCTTGGTTCCTGTGGCTTGAGCCATCCTGAGGTCAGCCCTAGTTCTATCCTAGGGCAAGTCAAGGATTTCATTGGAAATAGGTCGTGGTCGAAGAGAGACTTCTTGGTCGTGTATGGGACAGAAACAGACGATGACGGGTAAGTATTGTGATTTTGACTTCCACGAGTAAATTCCTCATATATGCTTGTTGCACTAGAAGCGGGCGAAAAATTCGTACTCACTCCCACCATTGAGTATAAGCGAACTGGTACTGTCACGGTAGATGGCGGGGGATTGAGCATGCGTAAGCGTTTTGAACCCAAACTGTAAGGGGAGTGTAGATCTAGACATGCTTACCATGCAAATGAAAACAATCTTTCCAGGACTCAGGAGCGTGTAAGATGCCTGTGCTCACTGGGGCTTTAGGAGTCAAGTTTTTCAACTATTCCAAACTGCTACATTTTCAATCGTCAGGACACGAAACACACGAGCATTTGCATCAGCTCGGAACTCTAATCATGGTATCATTGGAAAGAGCGATTGAGGAGAACGATGCATAGGAAGTCGAAATAGGAGGAATGTGTAAGAGGCTAGATACCTTATCTGCACCTATCAGTGCACTGGTTCAGAGAACTAGTCTGCCTCTCCTAGGTCAGGGCAAGACACGAGGCCAAGAGTGATATCGAGGCCGAGTGACTGGTTTGGTTTGCAGGAATTGGAAAGACTGGTATTGAGTTCCTGGTCTCAATTACACTCTGAGCGATTCGGGCTCAGGACCATCAGAACCTCCGTCAGGATCGACACGTGCAGCCGCCCTCCGAGTTGTGAGCCTAAACGGCCCTTGTGTGTGGTTGGGAAATAAACGATACACGTGGGTTGCGTGAGGTCGTTCCTGCGGCCAAGACCAAGGATTTCAAATGCCAACGACGAAAGACTCCGCGGTGGCCACGTTTATTTGCAAGCCCATCTTGGGAAAATGTCATTTCGTCGGCGGCGCGGTTGCAAAGACGCGGCAAAGATCATCGCGATCAAGTGGTTAATCAGTGTTCCGAAGTAATTGGCGGAAGGTCTGAAAACATACTCGGATACATGATTGACAAGATGACGGGTAGAGGAAAAGGCGAAGCAAAAGAAACAGAGAGGAAAGAAATAGAGGATAGAAATGAAAAGAAATTGTATTCGGAGTAATTTATTCTTGTAACTGCCAACCGTAATTGGAGTCTGCGATTGGTAGGAGTGAATGCTCCCGTTAGAAGTTGTCTTTGCTTTTTGCTTGAGATGATAGGGTAGGGTAGAATAGGGCAGATCACATATTAGTGTGAGATAGCCTACATAGTGGCACAGTGATGAGGCAGGCTCATGCATTAGCACAGCGTACGCGGATCGTGCCTGAAGTGGGCAGTGCAACATTTTGGTATCGGAGAAGCTCTGGCCAAATCGAATTAGGATGGTCTAACCATTCACCTGCACGAATCTACAGTAACCTTGCAGTGACGGCCATAATATCTCCGCTCGTGCTAAATGGGACTGTCGAGCTCTAGACGGGCGAGTGTTCGACTCGCGGCCCAGTAAATAAATTCTTGTGTAAGTGTCCCTTCACTCTCGAGTGCGCTGTAGTTTTTGGTGATGCGGTAAAACAGGAACAGACCATCATTGACCATCGGCACTCTTGTATCTTGTTCATACGCAATTGTTGCTTTGTGAAAAGCTTGTCACAGCACTATCAGCTGTTGCTTACTCGAAGGAATGATTTGTAATCAGGAAAGTGAATCCAGGAGTGTCTTCAATAGAGTATCAAGACACGCGTGGACGCACTCTACGTGCTTGCAAAAAAATGCGTTGTTTCCCACATGACTACCTCTACCTTTCCCATCGTCAGCGTAAATGCTTCCACTACCAATAATCGGACTGGAAAGCTTGAATATCCCATTAGGGGGAGTAATCACAGGGCCCCATGTCAACCAGCTATTTATTCCTGGCCTGTGCAGAACGGTAAACTTCCATCAGGTTTCTTATCGGAGGGCCTACAATCGTTACTATTTATTCCGCAAAACCAAGTCTACACGATTGGCTGGTGGTGGAGTCTCGCATTCTCACAGATGCAAAAACTGTAAAGAGAAGAATGCTCGCTCAGTCAGCAGCACTGACGTCAGACATGGAAGAATCGTCAACGATCCCGAGGTTGGTCACAACAATGAATGTGTGCCATTTACGATTGTTAAAATCGAGGCTATGAAAGTCAAGCGTGTCATTCGTACTGCATGTTTCCGTGGAGTCCGTCCGATCACTGCTCATGAAGATGGCATCATCGACCGCGTCATTTCGATTTCCTGGAAATGCATAAGCCCAACTGGAAGTCCTCAACCGTATTGGTACCGTTCAATCGAATCGCTCGGCCTTATACAGGTACACCCGTCCAGTTGGGTAACAATTCGGGGAGCAGCCGCACGTGTCGGCCGTCAAAGGGGTTCTGACGGACCTGAGCCTGAAGTGCTCACAGAGCAAGTTCAGACCAGGGACTCAAGACTAGTTCTCTACCGATGCCTGCAACCAGACCAGTCACTCGACCTCGACCTCGCTCTCGGTCTCGTGCTGGCCCTGACTTAGGAGAGGCGGACCGGTTCCCTAAACCAGTGCACTCATAGGCCAGAGGGCATGGTACATGCCTAGTCCATTCCTATTACATTCCTCCCCTTATCGAAACTGGCAGCCATGCGGCTTTCCCCAGTGTATCCATAAGTACTAGTCTCTTATAAAAAGCATGGGCCAAAAAGCCAAGACCCTATTCCAAACATCCGAATACCACGCTCTGGTTCCTTGTTCCTCTTCGAGACAAGTTTAATCATATTTACAGTACTTCTACGTCCAAGGTACCCATCAAAAAGGAGAAGGCCCTCGGTTTGATTTGAACTGTAATTGTATTGAAAATCGCATAGCAAGGCGCCGTGATTGAAACTTCGTATAAAATGCCGGTTTAAGAAGATAATTTTAGCTTCAGCTTTTGCTTAATAATACTAGATATAATCGATAAATGCAAATCAACCGTATCTAAACAAAGATGCAGTATAAGGTCTCTGAGGGTGCTGTAGAGGAGCTATCTATGTACCTTCTCGGGGAACGCCCCCCCCCCCCCCCCCCCCCGAATAGACAGTATAGTACGAGCAGAAGTCACAGGGGCCAACTAGACGTCCGGCTGAAGGTCAAATAGAGGAGTTTCCCTTCCTCTTATTGAGTTTGAAGGACTCTAAAGAGCTGTCCGAACCTAAATGGAAGATACTTATTTGATAATTTTGCTTCGAGGGATACAAAAATTGCTCAAAAACTGG
>JASANH010000708.1:0-10970 GCA_030248295.1 Mesodorylaimus sp. YZB2_4 | reverse complement strand
TTTACACTCGACCAAGTTTGAGTGAGCTGCTAGTTTTTCTGTTTCCTTGGCTCTGATAGCTCAGTGGTACGACATCAGGATCGCAAGCGGAAGTTTGCGGGATCGAATCCTGGTGGGCGTGGTACATTTGCACTAGCAGCGTCACTGAAGCAGAGCCTTTCGGGGTGGCTGGTTTAGGGTTTCAGCCTCAAAGCGATCCCTAAAGCTTCGTGGGTTATCTTACCACGTGTAAGTCTTTTGTTAATTTTTGACCATAATGGATAAAAAATATTGGGAAACCGTGGGCATACTGGGAGTTGAAAATTGACGGATTCACTTATTTCAAGATTCTGTCGCAGCGAGTATCCAACTCCTGATGGCTGTACTCTCTATTTTGCATCTGGTCATAAATTCCGATGGCGCCAGGTTTACTATACCCAAATCAGGATACGTACAAAGTTTTAAAAATTGTGAGAAGATGACACTTTGACAAAGTCAGACAAATATTGACTGGCAAAAAAGATTTTTCGGCTAATATTTCCCAAATTCAAATTTCAAATGTCACTATTCTGGTGAGTGGTGCTTCGCACTGTCACAATTCTGATTAGTGTCACTCGGACGCTCAGTCTGAAAAGAGTGGTCACCTGAGACTGTCACTCGATGGTCAGTATATCAAAGCTGACGTATGTGTACCCGGAGCGTTTAGGGGCCGCTCCGGCCTGGGTACCCCCAAAATTTTGGGAGAACGGAGCGGCCCTCAAAATGTGATGAAGCTAGGTTGGGATGCTCCTAAACCTCAGTCCTAGGTGCGAGTAAGCTATACGAGTTTCCGCGTAGCGAACGAGAGATCAGAATAAACGAGTACTCCAAGGCAATATTACGCTTGTGTCAGTCAAATATCGATGTTCAATTCTGCGGCGACAAAAGTGAAGCCATTATCACTTATATTGTATCGTATTTGACCGAGGGCGAGATAGCAGCTTTCGACGAAGTGTTTAACGATATTGGGAAAAATAAGCCGGGTCGGGGGCACTTATTTAGATTTGCTAGCAGGTCCTTATCGATGCAAGAGTGCGGTATATACGAGGCAATTGCTATATTGAGTGGGGTATCTTTGTTCGGGAAGTCGAAATCAGTCGTGTATCTGCCTGCGAGACAACCGTTCGAGAGAATGCGCAGGCTGAAATGATATATGAATTGGGCAAGGAAGACCAGGAGTCCCACGCGTTCTTCGAGCTGAGTTGAATTAGTGATCGATACCCGAATAGGCCGATAAGCTTGGAAAATATGAACTTGTACGAATTTACGAAATGGTATCATATGTCTTATAAGAAACAAGAGAAAGCAACCATGCAAATCGACAACGGATGCAAAGATAAGCTGCAGTCTGGAAGTGTAGTGTGGAGATGAGCAGCAGCGGTCTATGGAAACCTTGCATCAAAACGATATGGCAGAGCATGTGTCGAATGAGCGTAGTTTGGATCAAGTTAAATGAAGCAACAGTCGACTTGAATCTGTCCGCCAGATCAATGGCGATGAAAACGAAAGTGAGAATGAAACTGCTAGTGATGATAGTGTGAGTGCAGACGAGCAAATGAACGAGTTAGAAATTGAATTTTGATGAAGACGACGAGCAAGAAATTTGGAAGTTGCAAAATGAGATGGGTCGAATCAAACAGAGGACGATGCCACATCTGATAAGCCATCCTATGCCAAAGTTGAAAGAACAGCCTGATTTTTTTGACATTCATATATATTTTGAATTAGTATGGAGGTGAGAAGAAAGGAGAACTATAAATATTCACCCCAGACACTTTCAAACGTGGATAAGTGCCTAAAGGGATTAGGCGACATGCCACTGATTTAGCAAGTATCCCTTCAGCACAAACTCGAGTCCAACTGCAGAATAGAGAAAAGATGTAAGCTTGTCTTTGCGTATATATATAACGTTTCGCAAGCAAAACGATGGTATTTAACCTGGTTCTGACATCGATCGGGAGCCCTGGGTCGAAAAAGCCGAATAGGATATGGTCCACCGTCCAGTCGAGGCACAAGCCCTCCAGCATCTCAAAACGACGTATAACTTCCTCCCATATTTCCGAGGACCACCTGCATGTGTTGAGTGTGTGTTCGATTGTATCAGACCTAGCCCCACATGCGTGACATTCACCGGATTCCGTTATGCCCCACAGGAATAGTTTCGATGGGACAGCAAAGATTCTGTGCAAAATTTTGAACTGAAACATTCTCAGTTTGTTTGATACGCCAAGCACCACAGGGAGCGTCCAGATTTTTCTCCACTGCCAGTTCGCGACCGTTGGTCTTAAGGCTCCTGCATACTAGGCGCGTGGACGCGTGCAGGCGTGCGTGCGTGGCGTGAGCGCGTGGCGGTCGGTCACGTGATCACGCGGCCACGCCACGCGCCGCGTCGAAGTATGCTGGTCGAAAAAGTTGGGCTCGCATGATGGTCGCGTGAACGCTAAGCGTGAACGCGGTGCGTGGCGTGCGGACCAAAATTGACTTTTCCTGGATCAATCACGCACGCGCGTGAAGTCTCGAATCTAATTGATTTTTCGTTAAGAAACCAAAAAAGTCTAGAAAAAAGGTCGCCGTAATCTATTCTCTTAACATTTATCGAAAAGTACGACGGTTTGAGAAATTCGCTTCTTGTATACCGTGG
This sequence comes from Mesodorylaimus sp. YZB2_4, assembly GCA_030248295.1. Classification (NCBI taxonomy): domain Eukaryota; kingdom Metazoa; phylum Nematoda; class Enoplea; order Dorylaimida; family Dorylaimidae; genus Mesodorylaimus; species Mesodorylaimus sp. YZB2_4. The sequence goes on along the minus strand of JASANH010000708.1, from coordinate 8,311 downwards.
CTTTATTATCGAATGATTTTGTTTCAGTGGCCGCCGAGCGTGGCGAGGAATGGAAGTTTTGTCTGATCGAGTCAGTTCGACCCCGTCTTTTAATATGGCAAAAAGCGCATCCGAATCACAAAGACCAATTTATGATCAAAAGAAATTTTGAACTAGTGGCGAAAGACATTTTTGAACGTTGTGGTTTCGATACGACTTGTAAGTATAGTGGAATTCTCTTTCTTGTTACCCTCCCCATAAAAAGGAAGAAACTGGCACAGGATATGTGTATCTGACGATTCGGATATTCTTGTGAGAATTGCAAGACGAGGTCGGCTGTACTGTATGGCAAACGCACCAAAAGTCAATGCAATTATCGCTAGACGTTTTTTGGGACAAATTTGAGGCATTTTCAAGGATTTTAAAAATATCGATCTGCTGCAATCACAAAAGACGGCTTCGATTTCACGAGTGAGACTGCGAAACTATCCGCCAGTAGCAGACTAATCCGCTACGAGTCTTGACGCGTTCACGCAAGGTGCCATCACGTGTTCACGCGACCGCCCCCTCCCCATTCTCTCACGCACGCGGCCACGCCAGCTTTCAGGCGTGAAGTATAACCTGAATTTTCGTTCACGCACGCGCGCTCGCACGCCCGCACGCGTCCACGCGCCTAGTATGCAGGAGCCTTCAGTGCGCTTCACATCTTGATCTTGAATAATGGTGCTTCGCGCCATGCACTAGCCGATGGTGCAGGTCGAAAGCTACAACTGGGATTGAGCCAGCTGCCTGCATCATCCGTGTCCAACTGGCCGGGACGGCTGAGATCACCTGTATCACCTGTATGTATTGGAAGTGAGACAAACGGCCATTGGTGAGAGCATTCAACTCCATCCACGAGCGAGGTTGGGCTCTACTATCAAACCGATCTACCACCCGAGTGAGTGGGCCCTCTTTGAGCCAGTCATAGAATATAATCTTCCCGTCAATAAGGACGAACCGATTGTTGCAGACCAGCTGCGAGGCCAGGGCCACAGGGGTATCTACATCTTGAACAGGAGAGTTTCGAATTACTGGTGAACATCCAAGATTGCGGCATGAAACTCAGGAAGTTTAATACCAAAAGCTGTCATAGAAAAGTTGCAGCGCAGCAGGAAGGGTAATCCGCCGATTTGACTCACCGCCCTAAATCCCAGTTCAGTCCATAGCGCTACCGGGTTTCGAAGTAATCGCTTGACCCACGATAATCTCAGGCCGACAAAAATTGTACTCACATCTGGTGCTTTGAGGCCCCTGGCCCATATCGGTTGTAGCAGCACGCCCTGACGGACCTTTGGGGCCTTTCCATCCCACACAAAGTCGCGAATGAGAAACCCTATCCTTCGCAAGGTATCCGCAGGGGCTACAAGGTTTATCAGTGAGTACACCAGCACAGAGCCCAGCAGCTGATTCCATAATAGCACTCTGCTCACCATTGTCAGCCGTCTTTTACGCCAATTCTTACGATTCTTCTTTAAGGTAGCAAGTTTGTCGCTGAAGTTGCTAGCTCGCATGGTCGACTGGTCATGCGCGAGTGTTATGCCCAGGATTCGAACCTTATCGACTGCAGTTATTCCTTCCGGTACCGCCGCCCTGGCAGGCTGAGCGCCAAGTGCCATGCATTCTGTCTTTTTCTTGTTCAACTTCAGCCCAGAAATCCGCCCAAAGTCGCTGACAATTTCTAGTGCGGCATCCGCCGCTTCCCTATCCTAATTGTAAAGAATGGTGTCGTCCGCATAATGCCCGATTGGGTATTGAGTGCCCCAGATCAGAATCACGCACATCGGGACAACTTTCTAACGCTATTACCATGAAGTCGATGAGAAACAAGGAGTGATCTCGCTGTTGCCGAAGCCCGGCAAAGATCCGAATGACTTGAGCGGCTGGAGGCCTATTACTCTCCTAAGCTGCGCTCACAAGATCTTGGCTAAGGCTTTAGCTAGGAGGCTGAAAATGCATGTCGGCGCCCTCGTTCATGAGAATCAGACTGCGTTCCTTGCAGGGAGGTATGTCGGAGAGAATATTCGTACTGCGATCGATGTACAATAAGTCGTGTGCAAAATTAGGTCCCCCCTGTGCGTATTTGTCATTTTGAACCGCCCGCCTTCTCGTTCCTCTGCAGCGATCTATAGCGTAGTGGAGAGGCTGTCTGCTTGCGGCGGGGGTTTCACGCTATGCTGAAACCGAAAACGGCGTCCGTTTTTGTCTCAGATTGTTTGCTTCGTGAAAAACCATGGTTGGAAAAAAGTACCTTTCGCCAACAAAACGAGCAAAAATCGTTACTTTGTTCGATGACGCGGAAATGTCGAAAAAAGAAATTACACGCCGGGAAATGGTGTCAGTGAAGACAGTCCGAAATACATTGAAGAAATTTCAGTCAACGGCGCTTTTGCACTTTACTCCCCAAACCCGCCATCCCGCGAATCCCGCGGTTTTTTCGCGGGATTCACTGTTTTCAGCCAACGAAGCACGTCTAGCCTCGACTGACAGAGACTCAAGGCGAGTGCACACATACGCACTCACGCCTCCACGCGCTCTCAATGCTCAGCACTGAAGATCCGCGCGAAAATGCTTACAGGGTCGTCCAACCCATATCATGTCTGAAACATCAACTCAACGGGTTGCGACCGCGCTTATCGATTGACCGCCGCGCGCCCAACACAACAACGCACGAAACCTACACGGCTTACCAAATAAATGACGCTGCCACGGCTAAACAAATAAATGACCCTGCCGCCAGCTGCACTCAAGCCCAAGCATACATCCAGCCCATCCAGGACTGAGCCTAAGCCTACATCCAGCCCATCCAAGACTAAGCCTAAGCCTAAGCCTACATCCAGCCCATCCAAGACTAAGCCTAAGCCTAAGCCTAAGCCTAAGCCTACATCCAGCCCATCCAAGACTAAGCCTAAGCCTAAGCCTAAGCCTAAGCCTACATCCAGCCCATCCAAGACTAAGCCTAAGCCTAAGCCTAAGCCTAAGCCTACATCCAGCCCATCCAAGACTAACCTTTTCGTTGCAGTCCCAAACTGTGCGCGCGTTCTCGGCAAAGCAGTCAATAACGCAGGCTTCAACCCGTTCGCCTGATGTTTCTAAACATCCCGACGCGAAAGCCCCGCCCACGGCGGGAATCCCGCGAAAAAACCGCGGGATTCGCGGGATGGCGGGTTTGGGGAGTAAAGTGCAAAAGTGCCGTCAGGTCGCCCTCCGAAATTGTTGGCTCACGATAAGCGACGGGTTTTACGATCGATTGAACAAAATCGAAGATTATCGAGTTCAGAGATCCGAGATCAATTGTCAATTGGTGGAGGAACGTCAGTACATGCTTCTACTGTTAAAAGATTTCTTATCCGCGCCGGATTTCGTGGCCAAGTCGCATGTCGCAAGCCGTTCATTAGCGAAGTGAATCGAAAAAAACGCTTGGAATTTGCCAGAAGTCACCTTTCGTGGACGATGGCAGATTGGTCGAAAGTGTTGTGGTCGGACGAATCGAAGTTCGAATATTTTAATCGGAGAACACGTATTCATGTCCGTCGTCGTCCTGGAGAAAGGTATTCGCTCAAATGCGTGGTCGGCACAGTGAAACACGGCGGTGCTGGCATTTTGGTTTGGGGATCTTTTGGCGCCGCCGGAGTTGGTGATTTAGTTTTTATTCCTAAAGATCCAAAATTCACGGCGATTGCGTTTACAGAATTACTCAAAAATCATCTGGAACCATCCGTCGATGCTGCCATTCCGTTGTCTGCCATATCGGGTTGGATATTTCAGCAAGACAATGATCCCAAGCACACTGCAAGATTGTCCAAGGAATTTTTTCAAAACGAAACGATTACAGTGATGGAATGGCCTCCCCAATCGCCTGATTTGAACCCGATCAAAAGTTTGTGGAGAATTATGAAAGAATAATTGATTCGTGAACATTTCCATGCAAGATCTGAACGTGATATGAAGGATAAATTGCAACAAGTATGGCACGCTGTTTCAGTGGAATCTTTAAAAAAGTTGATTGAATCGATGCCTCAGCGATTAGCAGCTGTTATTGAAGCGAATGGTGGTCCAACTCGTTATTAAAATGTGTCCTGATACCTGCTTGAAGTTTTAGATCAACATACCCCAAGCTTGGATTGAGTTATTTGTGTAAAAAGAGCACAAAAGTTGAAAAATGCAAAAAACGCACAGGGGGGACCTACTTTTGCACACGACTTTATATGAGGCTCTTCGTGTGTCGGCGCATGAATCGGGTTCGCTCTTGTCGTTAGATTTTGGAAAAGCCTTTGACACGATTAATTGGGACTTCTTGCACTTGGCATCAAAATATAAGAACTTCGGTCCGACCTTCATCAAGGCGGTGAAGACTCTGTACAGGGGCGCTAGCAGTGAGGTTCTCAATAATGGATTTGTTTCTGGGCGTATTGCCTTGGGCAAGGGCATTCGTCAAGGATGCCCAATATCACCCTATCTGTTTATAATAGCCATCGACTTCATGGTAATAGCGTTAGAAAGTTGTCCCGATGTGCGTGATTCTGATCTGGGGCACTCAATACCCAATCGGGCATTATGCGGACGACACCATTCTTTACAATTAGGATAGGGAAGCGGCGGATGCCGCACTAGAAATTGTCAGCGACTTTGGGCGGATTTCTGGGCTGAAGTTGAACAAGAAAAAGACAGAATGCATGGCACTTGGCGCTCAGCCTGCCAGGGCGGCGGTACCGGAAGGAATAACTGCAGTCGATAAGGTTCGAATCCTGGGCATAACACTCGCGCATGACCAGTCGACCATGCGAGCTAGCAACTTCAGCGACAAACTTGCTACCTTAAAGAAGAATCGTAAGAATTGGCGTAAAAGACGGCTGACAATGGTGAGCAGAGTGCTATTATGGAATCAGCTGCTGGGCTCTGTGCTGGTGTACTCACTGATAAACCTTGTAGCCCCTGCGGATACCTTGCGAAGGATAGGGTTTCTCATTCGCGACTTTGTGTGGGATGGAAAGGCCCCAAAGGTCCGTCAGGGCGTGCTGCTACAACCGATATGGGCCAGGGGCCTCAAAGCACCAGATGTGAGTACAATTTTTGTCGGCCTGAGATTATCGTGGGTCAAGCGATTACTTCGAAACCCGGTAGCGCTATGGACTGAACTGGGATTTAGGGCGGTGAGTCAAATCGGCGGATTACCCTTCCTGCTGCGCTGCAACTTTTCTATGACAGCTTTTGGTATTAAACTTCCTGAGTTTCATGCCGCAATCTTGGATGTTCACCAGTAGATTCGAAACTCTCCTGTTCAAGATGTAGATACCCCTGTGGCCCTGGCCTCGCAGCTGGTCTGCAACAATCGGTTCGTCCTTATTGACGGGAAGATTATATTCTATGACTGGCTCAAAGAGGGCCCACTCACTCGGGTGGTAGATCGGTTTGATAGTAGAGCCCAACCTCGCTCGTGGATGGAGTTGAATGCTCTCACCAATGGCCGTTTGTCTCACTTCCAATACATACAGGTGATACAGGTGATCTCAGCCGTCCCGGCCAGTTGGACACGGATGATGCAGGCAGCTGGCTCAATCCCAGTTGTAGCTTTCGACCTGCACCATCGGCTAGTGCATGGCGCGAAGCACCATTATTCAAGATCAAGATGTGAAGCGCACTGAAGGCTCCTGCATACTAGGCGCGTGGACGCGTGCGGGCGTGCGAGCGCGCGTGCGTGAACGAAAATTCAGGTTATACTTCACGCCTGAAAGCTGGCGTGGCCGCGTGCGTGAGAGAATGGGGAGGGGGCGGTCGCGTGAACACGTGATGGCACCTTGCGTGAACGCGTCAAGACTCGTAGCGGATTAGTCTGCTACTGGCGGATAGTTTCGCAGTCTCACTCGTGAAATCGAAGCCGTCTTTTGTGATTGCAGCAGATCGATATTTTTAAAATCCTTGAAAATGCCTCAAATTTGTCCCAAAAAACGTCTAGCGATAATTGCATTGACTTTTGGTGCGTTTGCCATACAGTACAGCCGACCTCGTCTTGCAATTCTCACAAGAATATCCGAATCGTCAGATACACATATCCTGTGCCAGTTTCTTCCTTTTTATGGGGAGGGTAACAAGAAAGAGAATTCCACTATACTTACAAGTCGTATCGAAACCACAACGTTCAAAAATGTCTTTCGCCACTAGTTCAAAATTTCTTTTGATCATAAATTGGTCTTTGTGATTCGGATGCGCTTTTTGCCATATTAAAAGACGGGGTCGAACTGACTCGATCAGACAAAACTTCCATTCCTCGCCACGCTCGGCGGCCACTGAAACAAAATCATTCGATAATAAAGCCACGGTATACAAGAAGCGAATTTCTCAAACCGTCGTACTTTTCGATAAATGTTAAGAGAATAGATTACGGCGACCTTTTTTCTAGACTTTTTTGGTTTCTTAACGAAAAATCAATTAGATTCGAGACTTCACGCGCGTGCGTGATTGATCCAGGAAAAGTCAATTTTGGTCCGCACGCCACGCACCGCGTTCACGCTTAGCGTTCACGCGACCATCATGCGAGCCCAACTTTTTCGACCAGCATACTTCGACGCGGCGCGTGGCGTGGCCGCGTGATCACGTGACCGACCGCCACGCGCTCACGCCACGCACGCACGCCTGCACGCGTCCACGCGCCTAGTATGCAGGAGCCTTAAGACCAACGGTCGCGAACTGGCAGTGGAGAAAAATCTGGACGCTCCCTGTGGTGCTTGGCGTATCAAACAAACTGAGAATGTTTCAGTTCAAAATTTTGCACAGAATCTTTGCTGTCCCATCGAAACTATTCCTGTGGGGCATAACGGAATCCGGTGAATGTCACGCATGTGGGGCTAGGTCTGATACAATCGAACACACACTCAACACATGCAGGTGGTCCTCGGAAATATGGGAGGAAGTTATACGTCGTTTTGAGATGCTGGAGGGCTTGTGCCTCGACTGGACGGTGGACCATATCCTATTCGGCTTTTTCGACCCAGGGCTCCCGATCGATGTCAGAACCAGGTTAAATACCATCGTTTTGCTTGCGAAACGTTATATATATACGCAAAGACAAGCTTACATCTTTTCTCTATTCTGCAGTTGGACTCGAGTTTGTGCTGAAGGGATACTTGCTAAATCAGTGGCATGTCGCCTAATCCCTTTAGGCACTTATCCACGTTTGAAAGTGTCTGGGGTGAATATTTATAGTTCTCCTTTCTTCTCACCTCCATACTAATTCAAAATATATATGAATGTCAAAAAAATCAGGCTGTTCTTTCAACTTTGGCATAGGATGGCTTATCAGATGTGGCATCGTCCTCTGTTTGATTCGACCCATCTCATTTTGCAACTTCCAAATTTCTTGCTCGTCGTCTTCATCAAAATTCAATTTCTAACTCGTTCATTTGCTCGTCTGCACTCACACTATCATCACTAGCAGTTTCATTCTCACTTTCGTTTTCATCGCCATTGATCTGGCGGACAGATTCAAGTCGACTGTTGCTTCATTTAACTTGATCCAAACTACGCTCATTCGACACATGCTCTGCCATATCGTTTTGATGCAAGGTTTCCATAGACCGCTGCTGCTCATCTCCACACTACACTTCCAGACTGCAGCTTATCTTTGCATCCGTTGTCGATTTGCATGGTTGCTTTCTCTTGTTTCTTATAAGACATATGATACCATTTCGTAAATTCGTACAAGTTCATATTTTCCAAGCTTATCGGCCTATTCGGGTATCGATCACTAATTCAACTCAGCTCGAAGAACGCGTGGGACTCCTGGTCTTCCTTGCCCAATTCATATATCATTTCAGCCTGCGCATTCTCTCGAACGGTTGTCTCGCAGGCAGATACACGACTGATTTCGACTTCCCGAACAAAGATACCCCACTCAATATAGCAATTGCCTCGTATATACCGCACTCTTGCATCGATAAGGACCTGCTAGCAAATCTAAATAAGTGCCCCTGACCCGGCTTATTTTTCCCAATATCGTTGAACACTTCGTCGAAAGCTGCTATCTCGCCCTCGGTCAAATACGATACAATATAAGTGATAATGGCTTCACTTTTGTCGCCGCAAAATTGAACATCGATATTTGACTGACACAAGCGTAATATTGCCTTGGAGTACTCGTTTATTCTGATATCTCGTTCGCTACGCGGCAACTCGTATAGCTTACTCGCACCTTGGACTGAGGTTTAGGAGCATCCCAACCTAGCTTCATCACATTTTGAGGGCCGCTCCGTTCTCCCAAAATTTTGGGGGTACCCAAGGCCGGAGCGGGCCCTGA
>JASANH010000131.1:0-11072 GCA_030248295.1 Mesodorylaimus sp. YZB2_4 | reverse complement strand
CTGACCAACCGAAATAACCAACTAGGCCGAAAGTTGAATTTCCAGTGTTGAAAGAGTATTGGCGGAGGAACGCTGGATTGCTGTCACGATCTCCACGGATTTTGTTTGACCAATCGGTATTGTAAATTAAGTCAAGACCCGCTTATTATCGTCCGACCCTAATCTCCAGTTACCTGCTATGAGTTTGGAAAACGAGTCTATTTCGCCGATATTTCGAGGAAATTAGCCGAGTTGTGTTCTACCACTCGCTAGAATCGCATTGTTCTTCATGGATGCTGAGATCAGCTAGAAGCTCCATGCACGACTAGTCGTTCGTTTCGAATTTCGTTTTCTTATTGTAGTCGTTCGTTTCGAATTTCGTTTTCTTATTGTAAGTTTTTCAGGTTGATTTCACTTGGCGGGGTGTCTTCATGCGAAACACGATTTTGGAATTGCTCGACATGGAAATCCATGATCCAAGGCCAGAAATTTCTGTTATTTTTTAGGAAAAATTACAATTACAATGGCAAAAAAATCTCAAAAAGTTTTGAAGATTGTTTTTTCGCATTCCGCTGGATCCGCAAGTGAGTCGCATTTGTTACGAATGCTTGGAACAGGTATAGGTGGCTGAAAAATTTTAATTTTTTTTGGGCTTTGGTCCATTTTATGTGCCTGGGAAGCTACTGTAAGGCATTTTTATCGAACAAATAAAACTCTATTCTTGTTAAACCTCAAATAAAACCTAATCCAATAAAAAGACCTTCGTGCCTAAATATGGTTCTCTTTTATGAAGGCTCCTGAGAATTATATATTTGTCATGTTCGCATTTTAGGGTTAGCGTTATGGACGCTCAAATTATTCACAATCTCGCAACTTGGTAAGCAATCAAATGATCGCAACATCAATAGAAGAGCCGTCTATTTTGAAGTCATCCCGAGTGAGTTGGGAGCTGGACTCTTATTCTTCTGCGAAATCCCAAAAAATTCTCGCTTGTTTTGCTAAAGACTACTTCAACGTTCCTCTTTTAGGTCTGATCAGCGACAGTCTGTAGGCGCAGGTTCGACTGTTTCGCAGTCATGTAAAAGATGGTTGTCTGAGCTTCGCTTTGGAAAGAATGCAAAGGCTGCATGACATGGGCAGTTTTGATGCTCCTTGATCTATAAATTTCGGTGTATACTTCAACTAAAATTTTTTATTAAATGTGTTTTTTTATTAAAGATATAACTGACGTGCCGTCTAAAAATTATGCATGACAAGCACCAAATGTTCGCCCAGCGAAGCACATACAAAATGAAAACCAAAGCCGGTTATGTGATTTATTAAAAAAATGTACCTGCAATGGTTTTTTCAAAGAACATTTCACGATTGTATGATCGCTTCTTTTTATGGCCATTGTTCACTTGAGTGGATTTGATACTCTTGTGGGCAATGTAAGCTTGCCGTCCTGTGTAACTTCGGCTGGCAGATCAATATTATCCATCAATCTCAACCAAAGCTAAAAAAGAAATACAAGAATAATTTATGAGGTCTTCAACATAGAAATCAATGCAGTAGTACAAAATTATGAAACACTAGCTAGGTTTTTAAAAGTTCGCAAAAAAACAAGAAACTTTGTGGGAAATGTCTACCAAGGGTTCAAACTCCCACAAGCATTTGCGTACAGCTGCTGCATTTTAGAGGCTCGTCTGCAAGAAGCGGGAGAGCAGACCCTGGAGCAGACCCTCGAGCAGACCTTGCGCCAGGGTGCCGCTCATCGACAGAGTATCCCACGCCCAGGGTTGCCAGATGTGAAGGTTTCCCGCCATTTTTGACGGGATTTTGGCCTAGCTGAGGTTTTTTGTGGAGGGGACTGGTCAGTTGAGGTTTTGGTGAAGGTTTTTGCCATTTTGTGGAGGTATGAGGGTATTTTCTTTAACACGTTTTACACTAGGCAAAAAAAGTACCAAATCGATCCGCTGCCTGTTATCGGTCCAAATTTTTTTTTGCAAGTGCACGGCTTTCTCCCTGAATTCAAACTTTTTTCTTTGTATACACAGCATTACTATAAAGGGGACGAATTAATATATCCGAACTCTAATGGTGAGATTACTAGTAAGAATCAGGTGACTTAATTTTTTTTAAACTGCACGCTTTAGTGCCTGAATGAACTTTCGAATCTATTGCGTGGCTACAACAAGCCACTCTTTCTGTATGACAAAAAAAGCAGAGGGGAAAAAACGGATCCTATAAGAGGATCCAGCGCATAAGACGAGCATGGCCCAAAAAAGATGCTAAAAAATTCGGACCCTTCCAATTGTCTCCTCCAGATGCATTGATAATGCATACAGCACAGGCATATTGTAGCATCTGCACACCAAGGAGCATCACTGGTGAAATTATCATTTGAGGTTTGTTTTTCCTTTTTCAAGTATAAGCCCAAGTTTTTTTGCGAAGAAATCTGAGTTTTCACTTCTGGCGGTATCTCACGGATGATGGGACCTAGGAGAACTTTAAAAAGAAAATTCGATAGCTCATCATCTTGGGAACATTGTGATATTTCTTGGATCATTTCAGGACCAAGGGTCGGGGAGACATGGGCCATATCGCCGAAGCAGCAAGTATTTATGTGTATTTTCATATGGATGGGGGCTGAAAATATATTCTTGACTTTTGCTTTACCATACACTTAGGGTTACCACTCACTTCTGTTAATCTTCATCTAAAAAAACGCGTCATGGACTCGTGTGTGACGCAGTATGTAGATTCTGTGTTGTTCTCAAGGTGCTCAGCCCCATAATTTTATTGCGCCAAAGGGGAAAATGTTTTATTCTGAGATAGACACTACTGATGTTGAGGTTGAAGAAGCTCGAGGTACTACTAATCTTGCTCATGAGCCATTAGATTCTATCGAAGAAATGTTGCAGCTAGCAAGGCGCCGTTCAGTGAAAGCTTGATGCTCCCTCTGTCTGGCCTCGTTGTGATTCCAGCTCGTTGATACCGCAAGCGTTTTTTTTTGTGAGGGAGATATTCACGGCTTTTGGATAAGTGATAAAGGTTTTGTGGAGGTTTTTAGGGTCACCTGCGACGGGATTAATCCCTAGGCCTTGGTCCTTTTTATGGACCTTTCTAGTGAGGTCTTGCCATATTGGCAAGTTTCCACTTAAACTTTTCCCAATTTTAAAAAATCAAAAATGCCCACACCCGCAACACCAATAATTCAATTCCCGCTTGAAATTGTCCTTCAACCATCTCGGTTTTTGAGAAAAAGCTAAAAATTTCAGCATATACTGACCTATAAGTAAAATCACCGATAAACATTTCCTACATTCTGCAGAATTTCCGACCGACACATTTCTCTGAAAACTTTTTGTAAATCACCTGAATATTTCAAAATTGCAAAATAACTAACTAACCAAATGATAACTGATTACACAAATCTTAGTTAGCGCAAAGACAAGAGATGGCATCAATCCGTCGACCTTCAAACCGCCGGCCTGCCTTATGTCTGAACGGCTACTAGAATGAACCAGTCTCCTCGTCTAAAACACGTCGGCATAAATCCACGCGTGTTATATCCAAATTTTGCACCCGACTCGGTACAATGTCCCTGCTCTATGTGTTCCGCAGGGCTCCCACGCAAAACAAACGTGTGACGAAGTTTGAATTGGCGCTAACTTGTGCGAGTGTTCAGTGTCCTGTGTCTTATGTTTAGCGGGCTTGAAGTGGTCATGATCGTGAATAGGGATTAACAGGTGTTTGCGATGGAAGAGAGGGTTACTTGTGCAAACGCCCGAATCAAGAAAGCTGCGCAGGAACACCTGCGACCGAACAACCTACCAGATCCCGCCTCGATCAATCGGCTACTCCGCAAGATACCTCGCCTAAATCGCTGTGGACTACCAGCGGCCCCAGACAGTTGTCGGTAGGAGGGATTCTGATTAAACAACTGAACACCGCGCGCTCAGAAATCGATCAACCCAGACATTGGATTGCTGTCGACAAACATAAGACGTGTAATGCCACCTTTCGAGTCGTACACAACACCAAGGGGCCACGGAAGGAAACTCCATGAAGTGAAGAAGCCATTAATGGGATACCCTACGCTAAGGCACTATGGGATAGTGGATCAGCGTTCACAGCTATCTCTCTCCGTGACTACTCCACGCTGGTGAAATTGGGTGTGGCTAACCCACTACACAAGACAGAAACCATGCAAATGGCAGCAGACGGCAATCGCTTGACGGTCGAGGGCATAACTGTTCTCGACCTCGACTTTGGCTCCTACAAGACGGAAATTGGTGCCTTAGTAGTCCGAGAAGTACCGTGCACACTGATCATCGGAACTAATCTATGGGGGTGCGGCAGCGTCCCCCATGTACAGTAGTACATGTGACACACCAACAACGATATCTCAGCAGCCTGATGTCGTGAAGCGATGAAATTTCGTTTCTTAGTGTAACTTTACACAAGATTAAGTTCTACCTAGGAAAATTGCAAGATCTTTTTCTGTTCGGGCTCCACTCATACAAGGGGTGCGAGGGCGAAAAACCCGACCAGGTTTCTTGTTTTCGCTATAACTCGCGAACCATGCAGCCAAAACCGATGAAATTTGGTGTGGACATAGGGTACTAGTTGGGAAAGGCGCGTATCAAAAACCTTTTTGAAATCTGAACTGGTTATCTCTTTATGGGCAGAAACGTGCCCGCGTCATACATGTATGTATGTATGTATGTATGTACAGGTATGTATGTAAGGACCCGATAGATCACAACGCCGATCGGGAGCTGTGTGAAAGTGGAAGATCCAGCTATATGCTCAAACGACAGAGTAACATCACTGCTGATACCTTTTGGCATTTATTTTGACCAGGTATTGCCCCCAGATTGCTGTAGGGTCCTCAAAAGGGGGTCCACTAAGGCAAAATTATCACTTTTTGCACTTTCGGACCTCATAAAAACCATCTGGTGAGGCGCGGGGGAACTTTTCATGGCTCAATCGAGTCAGAAAGGTGCGGGGAGCTATTGCTGACCAAAAAATGTAATTGTTACAAAAGTTAGAAGTTTTGGTTTTTGTTTGGGGTCCTTTTTAACAAAAAAGCTTAAAAAATTTTGAAACGCAGAAAAATTCTGCAGGATATGACTTGGTGGCTCATCGAGGATACGGGGTCATGGGACTCATAAAATTTCTGTTATATCAACATATATATATATATATATATATATATCCGAAATGGTTAGTTTTTAAAATGGCGGGAAATTTAAATTGTGGGATTTAAGACTACTTCCACATTGTAAAAGCCGCCTCTGCACAAAAAATGGCGATGACTGTTATACTTGAAAAATAAAACGATGCTAAAAAACTTTTAAAAAAGGCGCGGAATTCAAATTGAAGAACTGACTTTAAAAAAACTGTTTATACAGAAAAGGCGTAATATGAAGAGTGACTGACAATAACAGCGGACGTAAGAGGGACCGGTTTGCCGAAGCTCGCATCTTTCTTTCATACTTTTGCGAGTTAGGCGCAAAATGGGGTCGCTGCATGAGCTTCAATAAACACAATATGCATTATATACAAGGGAGAATGAGTCTGAAATCCTGTACATGGAAATCATCTAAGAGAAGTAAAAGCATGAGACTCACAAGACTACGTGGTAGCATCGAACAACATTTTAATGGGGGAATAAAAATCAAGCCAAAAAATCATTTTTGACCGCCACAAAAGTTGTCATGTCCTAAAAAAGAGCGATATATTTTGAAAAAGCGTTCTCCCTTCGAATTTTTATTAGAGAACGTGCTTGACAACGCGCTTGCGATTCAAAAGCAGTGTCAGCAAATGCTAGCGTGGACACATCGACAGGTCCACGCAAATACGCGAGAAATAGATCATTTCGTCATGATTACTAGAAACAAAGAGATTTTGTTGGGGATACAAAAACCGAAAAACCGAACGACAACAAACAGAAAGGTTGGAAGCAACTCGTTGTAAACTGAGGGATGGATAACGGTATTTGCTGCCACCAAAGGCCTTTCTTACGCTAATTTACGTGACCATTATTGGGAAGCTGGAAGCGAGTGTGCAAGCCTAATGTGAGGTTGAAGTTGAAGAAGTTGCTTTCTTTAAAATCATCGAGTGTACTGATTTTAACCAATTGATCTAACATGTGCCAGCCAGCATTCTGCTGTATGTGGGGCTGTGTTTATTGATGCAATTGTGTATTCGTATACTCGATTATACTTACTTCATATGTTTTGCACTACGCCAACGCCATTTCGATTACCAGGTGACTTTGCCAACATCACCTCATTTTTCCTTGCTCCTGCCACCATGAAAGAGGAGTGCAGGGGGCTTTCGTCGATGACTACGATAAAATTCGATCAGTTAGCTGTGTTAGAGCATTATAATCTAAATTCACGCGCGCACGCTTTCCAAAGCTGTTAGCAATGCGCAGCAAGCTCCTAGCACCGTGTTTATTCAAACTGCCACGAGGGAAACAGTCCCTTCACGACGATGTCATTGCTACAGGATTCCCGTAGCAACCAGCACCCTTACTTCGGTGTTTTCATATTAAAGACACTGACCAGGAAGCCAGACCGCAGTGATGTTTCCGACTTTTGTACCTACAATTGTTCCTAAAACCGTGAGCCACCGACAAGAACTGTTCACGAAAACCCTAAAAGGAAAGGAGCCCACCCGAACGACAATTGTTGGACGTACTCAGCGAAAAAATAGGGATATACAACTAGCTCAAGAATCAACATCTTCAAGGTGGCAAGCAGTGGAAGCAACTGCAATGACTGAACTCGCCAGGAGATCATCTGAGCACCAGCGGGCCAGATACGAGTGCAGGCGAAGATCAGGGGGAGAGCCCCGGGTTGGACGAAATTGGTGAATTGGGATCAAAAATCACCATCGCCGGCATCGAAGACGCGCATAAGGCGGAAAGTAAAGGGGAACAATATCTGTTCATAACAGCCATCATTTCTAGCCTAGTCGCCATGACGTATTTATCATACTGTGTCGGACAGCGATATGCGGAAGAAGGAACAAGCATTATTAATGAAGCTCAGGTGGCTGGCGCAACCGCACCATTCCCAAATATCAGCATCTGTCTGCCCCAAATAAGATACCATAGCCTTGATGATTACTGGTACCTACTTTCCCGATAATATCCTCCGGCGAATGTCAGAGTCGGGCTAACTGAAGACAATGTAACAGATTTTCTAGGCAGCACATCAATCAATGGACTAGCTTCTAGCGACAATGCACTGCTAACAACAGTGGCTTTAAAGGTAGCGGAGGCATCAGCGCAGAACCTCACAAACCCAGTTCAGCTATTCCTAGATATAATTTTCAGACTTTTTCCAGGAGCCCTTTCTGATTGTGCTTTTGCTGGTCAGGAATTTCACTGTTGCACCATATTCAGTGAACAGTCAGTAGAATTTCTCATATTTTAAGTCCTGCTCACAATGAAGTGGGCGAGTGCGATGAAGCTTAGTTCTTGAGCCTGTAGACATATGGTTGTATGTCTCTCCAAAGAAGACAAGCCCCCATCCCCGTAAAACGGGCCGTATGTTAAACATTCAGCAATAGAACGTAGACTTATGACTTATTTACTTTCAATGGAACAGTTCCACTGCACTCGATCGTTGAAAGGCATGAAAAAGAGCAGTTGCCAATTAGAAAAATCAAAGAATCGATTAAAACAAAGCGAAGGTGAAAAAGCAGTCAAAAAACATTACAAAATCATGTTTTTGATTGACGATAAAATATCTTAAACCCGTTTCTCTCTGCTCATATATCTGTCGGGTTTGTTGAGTTTTCTTTAAGAAGACTGCATTTTCTGACGCAAACAATATAGGGGCCATCCATAAAGGTCGACCGCAGCCTAGGGGGGGAAGGGGGTTGGCAAAAAGTGGTCAGCTGCGGTCGGGGGAGAGGGAGTTGTAGCAGGCTATGGTCGACCGCAGCAAATTTTTAGACTTTTGATGACAAAAAACACTTTTTATCTTCACCAGTAGTGCGCGTTCAAACCTTCAAAACTTTTTGTCTTCTCTTCTCCTCGGTCGCTCATTCTCGATAATGCAATTTCGGCTTCATCAGGACTCTTATTCTCAACTGGAATGATATCTTATCCGGAAGAGAAAAGCTGGGAGGCGATGGCTAAGCTGATTAAGGGCGTTGATCCGCCTTTCTGGCCCGCAACCCTGACTGGGAGGCCGAGGTTTTATTCCGACCGAGGACGGCAGTTTAGTACCTTGTCGTTGGCTTTGCACACCTGGCTCCGGGCGACACCACGTTACTGTCAAACGGCGGACGCCCACCCAAGGAGCAGAGAATTGGAAAACTGTCTTGGCAACGCCCACCCAAGGAAGCAGAGAATGGACGCCCACCCAAGGAAGCAGAGAATTGGAAAACTATAGTCGGTCGTTCCCCTGTGACAGCCGCGCGTGCTCCAAAGTCGCGAAGTTGCTGCTTTCGTGCGACTTTTCTCGAAATTTTTAGCAGTAACCTGAGTTGTGTCAGCGACACTTTCGTAGAGAAAAAGGTGCTGTATCACGCAGATGCAGTTTCGAGGCTTGAATTTTCGTTTTTCAGTTTTTATTGAAGATTTTTCGTAATTTTTTGCGATTCGAATGAAAAAATTTGGTCTAAAGATAACAAAAGCAGTGAAAGCAAAACAAGGACAGCAAGTCGATAGCGCATATTTTTCTCTACAAAATTGTCACTGACATGAACATTCGTTATCACTACAAATTTCGAAAACAATTGGCCGAAAGTGGCGAAAGTGCAAAAACGCGTGTCTCCAGGCGTGTGCGCACCTGACTATACATAGTTACGAGTAGGCCCTGAGGGCGGAGTCATACTCCATTGGCTGGTAATAGGAGTACCCGCTCCGTAGGAATAGCCCGGTAGCACTGCGACTCTTTTTACCTAACACCTGATACATAAGTACTGTATGTAGCCATCAAAAACCTTAGCTCAAACAAACGTTTTAGCGCTATTCTCTGGTTTTAGAAATCGTGGCTGAATACAATCAGCATTTGCAAGGCAAGCAGGATGACTGTCGCCATGGCCCAATTTCAGCCATTGAGGAAAAATTGCCAGATCTGGATGCAACGACTGCTGCTTTTACTTTGTTGAGCGCTTACATCGCGAAAGTGGCTACTATGTCAGATCACTTATGTCGTTTTCGGTGAGGCGCATGCTCTTGTGATTCTTTAGGTTCCATCACTCATCATTCCTTGTTCAGCCATACAGGTACGCTGGAGGTGTTCCACTCGACGAGCCTCGCGTACACTGCCAAGCGTCACGATTACGAGTACGACGTCATGAAAATGCGAAAGAAATTGGCCGTTCTCGACCACAATCACCATCTGCCTCGCCCGCTGCGCGTCAATTCTCAGACGAGGGAGCCAGTGGTCACGAACAAATGGTCGAAGCCTTCGAAGGGCTTCGTTCCTGTCTTCAGCAAGGTACGCAGATACTCTTCAGTTCTCACTGTGTTTTTATTCCTACGTATCGCATCAGGAGGCCAAGAAATACGAGTACCTGGGTCATCTCATGGCGGCCCTTTTGGACAAGCGAGTGACTGCGAACTTCGATTTCTCTGGCGGCTCAGCCACGTTCTTAGTGCAGCATCCACGTGTCATCCAACCATCGATCGCCCGATATCAAGAGAGTCCACAAGTGACATACCGCAACTGGATGTAAGCAAGCTCTTTACATTTTATGCTGGACTTTCGGCGTAGAGAAGGCTTATGCCTGGGCGGCTGCCACTGAGTACAGTGGTCACGAACAGGGTGATTCAAAATGGCCCAGCACTTACCTGTTTTTTAGATCGCGCTACCCTGCCAATCGACGGGTGCATTACGACAACGAGGAAGACGGGGTTGAAGCTGGCTACAGCAGCGATGACGAAGACAACGGCAGCCAGGTTGCGTCTGATTTTGAGGGGTGAGGTGTTTCCTATGGGTGAGCATGTTGCCCTGAAATCATGCTGTTCTGTCGGGTGGACCTGGAGCCCTGTAAAATAACTCGGGTGGGTGAGCATGTGGCCCTGAAATCATGCTGTTCTGTCGGGTGGACCTGGAGCCCTGTAAAATAACTCGGGTAGGTGAGCATGTGGCCCTGAAATCATGCTGTTTCGTCGGGTGGACCTGGAGCCGTGTAAAATAAATCGGGTACTTTCACTTTCTGCACTCGTTGATGTCTTTGTTGCTGTTGATGCTGCACTGTTTGACGTTTCGTTTTTGTACATAAACTGAGTAAAATGGGCGTTTCTTGCGTCTAATACTCGTCAATGGATGAATCAAAGACTGGGATGTGGCGTGCCATGGGTCCCAACCTCCGTCATCTCACATGTTCACATTTTACTCGTCTTTACGAACAATTACCACGTAGCTCGTGGTCTCCCACCAAACTTGAATCCTGTGTAGCTTGGTGAGGGAAACCGTTCGTGGATTCGCTGCTCGACGCAATTGGGCATTTTCAGGCGTCGTCCGTCCTTGGGGAACACGTGTCTGTATCTAAAATTTGGGACTGACAAATGATGGTTTGAAAGTGCAAAGCGAGCTCTTACCGTTCCTCCAAGACTGTGTAGCAGTGATGACGGTGGCACTGAGCGATCGTTTTGCTCATTCGTCTCGCTTCGTCCCGTCGATCGACACCCACCTCCTGCTCCAACACCTTGCTTACCAATTGGCTCAACGACAAGCATCCGTCCAAGTCCTTGCCGCAGCATCTCTCCGCCTGGCCCTTTAGCCTAGGGCACTAAAAAAAAGAGCTAACTGCATCTTGCACCATTCACAGAAAAAATACTCTTACTCTGTGGCAAGTGCAATCCTTGATCCTTCGACTGGGCGGCACCAATGGTCGTTGGACGCTAGGATCTATATCATCGTACAGAACCTCCTCTTCTTCCTGCAAGGCATTTGAACCACTTCGTATGCTGTCGAACCATAAGATCGCAATGTGTGCTACCCCTTTCCGTCTGTGTCAAGATTATAATATGCCTACATATCTTCCAACTTCATCGAAATCCTCAACTTGAAAGTGCGACTGCAATCTATCAAGTTCATGTACTGTAGCTCCGCTTACCTGGCTTTCATCCCTGC
>JASANH010000540.1:0-11106 GCA_030248295.1 Mesodorylaimus sp. YZB2_4 | reverse complement strand
GAAAAACGTGCACCTATGATTAATTTCAGAACGATTGTAATGATTGGTGGGAGCATATGCTGATGATTGAAAAGCGCGCTGTGTTGAGTCAGATATGTCATTTTTTGTGAATCAGTGTCCCAAGTTCGAGTCCTGTAGTAGTCTCGAGCTTGACTGGCTTAATATGAAGAAGCTTGAAAAACGTGCACTTATGATTGTTTTCAGTTCCATATCTGTATAATTGGTGGAGCATATGCTAATGATTGAAAAAGTGGGTGCTGTGTCAGTCGAATCTCATTTTCCGTGAATTCATGTGCCAGTTTAACTTGGCAGAAGCTGGTGAGCTTTACTGGCTTTACAGATGAGGAAGCTTGAAAAACGTGCACTTATGATTGTTCACGGATCCATTTCCGCACGATTGGTGGAGCATATGCTGATGATTGAAAAACTGGTGCTGTGTCAAGTCAGATATGTCATTTTTTTGTGAATCAGTGTGCCAAGTTTAGTCCTGTAGTAGTCGTGAGCTGGACCAGCTTCACAGATGAGCAGGCTCGAAAAACGTGCACTCTATAATTGTTTTTCAGATTACATATCTGTATGATTGGTGGGAGCATATGCTGATGATTGAAAAAGTAGGTGCTGTGTCAAGTGGAATATGTCATTTTTTGTGAATCAGTTTGCCAAGTTTAAGTCCTGTAGTAGTCGTGAGCTGGACCGGCTTTACAGATGAGCAGGCTCGAAAAACGTGCACTTATGATTGTTTTCAGATTCATATCTGTATGATTGATGGGAGTATATGCTGATGATTGAGAAAGTGGAGACTGTGTCAAGTCGGATATGTCATTTTTCGTAAATCAATGCGCCTAGTTCATGTCTTGTGGTAGTCGTGAGCTAGACCAGCTTTACAAATGAGCAAGCTCGAAAAACGTGCACTTGTGATTGTTTTCGGATTCATATCTGTATGATTAGTGGGAGCATATGTTAATGATTAAAAAAGTAGGTGCTGTGTTTGGTGGAATATGTCATTTTTTTGTAATCAGTTTTGTTGTAAATCATTTTTTTGTATAGTAGTCGTGAGCTGGACCAGCATTACAGATGGGCAAGCTCGAAAAACGTGCACTTACAGTATGATTGTTTTCAGATTTATATCTTCATGATTGGTTGAAGAGTATGTTGATGATTGAAAAAGTGGGTGCTGTGTCTAGTCGATTTTGTCTTTTTTTGTGAATCTGTGTGCATAGTTCAAGTCCTGTAGTAGTCGTGAGCTGTACCAGCATTACAGTTGGCCAAGCTCGAGAAACGTGCACTTATGTTTGTTGTAAGATTCATATCTGTATAATTGGTGGGAGCATATGCTGATGATTGGAAAAGTAGGTGCTGTGTCAAGTCGGATATGTCATTTTTTGTGAATCAGTGTGCCAAGTTTATGTCCTGTAGTAGTCGTGAGCTGGACCGGCTTTACAGATTAGCCGGCTCGAAAAACGTGCACTTATGATTGTTTTCAGATTCATATCTGTATGATTGGTGGGAGAATATGCTGATGATTGGAAAAGTGGGTGCTGTGTCCTGTCGAATATGTCATTTTTTGTAAATCAATGCGCCAAGTTTAAGTCCTGTAGTAGTCGTGAGCTTTTTGGACCAGCATTACAGAGGGGGGGGCTGGCAAAAAGTGACATATCCGACATGACACAGCACACTAAACTTTTTTGTATCATCAGCATATGCTACCATCAACAAAATCTCATACAAAAATGGATCTGGTTCTTTGCGGTTGTCTTTGCAGCGCCGCTTTCGCTTTCTTGGCGCCTTCTCTAAATCTAGAAACAATCATAAGTGCACGTTTTTCGAGCTTGCTTATCTGTAAAGCTGGTCCAGCTCACGACTACTACAGGACTTGAAATTGGCACACTTGATTCACAAAAAATGACATATTCGACATGACACAGCACCTACTTTTTCAATCATCAGCATATTCTCCAACCAATCATACGAATATGAATCTGAAAAAACAATAATGAGTGCACGTTTTTCGAGCTTGCTCATCTGTGAAGCCAGTCCAGCTCACGACTACTACAGGACTTAAACTTGGCACACTGAATCACAGAAAATGACATATCCGACTTGACACAGCACCTAGTTTTTTAATCATCAGCATATGATACCACCAATCATACAAATTCAAATCTAAAAACAATCGAGGGTGCACGTTTTTTGAGTTTGCTTATCTGTATATCTTGTCCAGCGCACGAGTCATACAGAACTTATACTTTGCGCACTAACTCTAAAATCTGGAAACAATCATAAGTGCACGTTTTTCGAGCTTGCTGATCTGTAAAGCTGGTCCAGCTCACGACTACTACAGGACTCGAACTCGGCGCACTGATTTACCGGGAATGACATATTCGACTTGACACAGCCCCCACTTTTTCAATCATCAGGATATTCTCCCACCAATCATACAGATATGAATCTGAAAACAATCATAAGTGGACGTTTTTCGAACTTGCTCATCTGTAAAAACGGTCCAGCTTACGACTACTAAAAGACTTAAACTTGGCACACTGATTCACAAAAAATGACATATCCGACTTGACACAGCACCCACTCTTTTAATCATCAGCATGTGCTCCCACCAATCATAAAATTATGAATCTGAAAACAATAATAAGTGCACGTTTTTCGAGCTTGCTCATCTGTGAAGCTGGTCCAGCGCACGACTTATACAGATCTTATACTTGGCGCACTAACTCTGGAATTGTGAAAACAATCATAAGTGCAGGTTTCCGAGCTTGCTCATCTGTAAAGCTGGTCCAGCTCACGACTACTACAGGACTTGAGCCCGGCGCACCGATTTACCGAAAATGACATATTCGACTTGACACAGCCTCCACTTTTTTAATCATCAGCATATTCTCCCACCAATCATACAGATATGAATCTGAAAACAATCATAAGTGCACGTTTTTCGAGCTTGCTCATCTGTAAAGCTGACCAGCTCACGACTACTACAGGACTTAAACTTGGCGCACTGATTCACAAAAAATAACATATTTGACCCGACACAGCACCTAGTATTTCAATCATAAGCATATGCTCCCACAAATCATAGAGATATGGATCTGAATACAATCATGAGGGCACGTTTTTCGAGCTTGCTCATCTGTAAAGCTGGTCCAGCGCACGACTTTTACAGATCTTATACTTGGCGCACTAACTCTGAAATCTGAGAACAATCATAAGTGCAGGTTTTCGAGCATGCTCATCGGTAAAGCTGGTCCAGCGCACGACTACTACAGGAGGGGTCTTATACTCGGCGCGCCGATTTACCCGAAAATGACATATTCGACTTGACACAGCATCCTCTTTTTCAATCTATTAGCATATTCTCCCACCAATCATACAGATATAAATCTGAAAATTTGTGTGTTTTGCAATCATAAGTGGTCGGGGCGTTTTGTTTCTAAAATATGCACGTTTTTCGAGCTTGCTCATCTCGTAAAGCTGGTCCAGCTCACGACTACTACAGGACTCAAACTTGGCGCACTGATTCACGAAAAATGACATATTCGACTTGACACAGCACCTACTTTTTCAATCATCAGCATATGCTCCCACCAATCATACAGATATGAATCTGAAAACAATATAAGTGCACGTTTTTCCGAGCTTGCTCATCTGTAAAGCTGGTCCAGCTCACGACTACTACAGGACTTAAACTTGGCGCACTGATTCACAAAAAATGACATATCCGACTTGACACAGCACCTAGTTTTTCAATCATCAGCATATGCCCCCACCAATCATACAGATATGAATCTGAAAAGCAATTATAAGTGCACGTTTTTCGAGCTTGCTCATCTGTAAAGCTGGTCCAGCTCACGACTACTACAGGAGGCTTAAAGTTGGCGCACTAACTCTAACGAAAATCATGACATATCTCGACTTGACACACACCTAATTAGCGCTTCAATGTGCTCCGTGCTTTTGGGACTCATATGTTTCATCGAGCATTATGCTGATGATTGAAAAAGTGGAGGTGCTGTGTCAAGTCGGATATGTCATTTTCTGTGAATCAGTGCGCCAAGTTTAAGTCTTGTAGTAGTCGTGAGCTGGACCAGCTTTACAGATGAGCAAGCTCGAAAAACGTGCACTTATAATTGTTTTCAGATTCCTATCTGTAGAGTTGGTGGGCAGCTGCAAGTATAAGTTCTGTATGAGTCGTGCGCTGGACCAGATTTACAGATGAGCAAGCTCGAAAAACGTGCACCTATGATTTTTTTCAGATTCATATTTGTATGATTGCTGGTATCATATGCTGATGATTGAAAAACTAGGTGCTGTGTCAAGTCGGATATGTCATTTTTCGTGAATCACTGTGCCAAGTTTATGTCCTGTAGTAGTCGTAAGCTGGGACAGCTTCACGGATAAGCAAGCTCAAAAAAGGGGCATTATATCCGTTTTCAGATTCATATCTCTATGATTTGTGGGAGCATATGCTAATGATTAAAAAACTAGGTGCTGTGTCATGTCAAATATGTCATTTTTTGTGAATCAGTGCGCCAAGTTTAAGTCCTGTAGTAGTCGTTAGCTGGACCGGCTTTACAGATGAGCAAGTTCGAAAAACGTGCACTCATGATTGTTTTCAGATACATATCTGTATCAGTGGTGGGAGAATATGCTAATGATTGAAAAATAGGACCTGTGTCAAGTCGGATATGTCATTGTTTTTTGTGAATCAGTGCGCCAAGTATAAGATCTGTATAAGTCGTGCGCTGGACCAGCTTTACAGATAAGCAAGCTTGAAAAACGTGCCCTCATGATTGTTTTCAGATTCATATCTCTATGATTTGTGGGAGCATATGCTTATGATTGAAATACGAGGTGCTGTGTCGGGTCAAATATGTTATTTTTTGTGAATCAGTGCGCCAAGTTTAAGTCCTGTAGTAGTCGTGAGCTGGCCCAGCTTTACAGATGAGCAAGCTCGAAAAACGTGCACTTATAATTGTTTTCAGATTCATATCTGTATGATTGGTGGGAGAATATGCTAATGATTAAAAGAAAGGAGGCTGTGTCAAGTCGAATATGTCATTTTCGGTAAATCGGTGCGCCGGGCTCAAGTCCTGTAGTAGTCGTGAGCTGGACCAGCTTTACAGATGAGCAAGCTCGGAAACCTGCACTTATGATTGTTTTCAGATTTCAGAGTTAGTGCGCCAAGTATAAGATCTGTATAAGTCGTGCGCTGGACCAGCTTTACAGATGAGCAAGCTCGAAAAACGTGCCCTTATGATTGTTTTCAGATTCATATCTCTATGATTTGTGGAAGCATATGCTTATGATTGAAATACTAGGTGCTGTGTCGGGTCAAATATGTTATTTTTTGTGAATCAGTGCGCCAAGTTTGAGTCCTGTAGTAGTCGTGAGCTGGCCCAGCTTTACAGATGAGCAAGCTCGAAAAACGTGCACTTATAATTGTTTTCTGATTCATATCTGTATGATTCTTGGGAGCATATGCTGATGATTGAAAAACTAGGTGCTGTGTCAAGTCAAATATGCCTTTTTTTGTGAATCAATGCGCCAAGTTTAAGTCCAGTAGTAGTCGTGAGCTGGACCAGCTTTACAGATGAGCAAGCTCGAAAAACGTGCACTTATGATTGTTTTCAGATTCATATCTGTATGATTGGTGGGAGAATATGCTAATGATTAAGAAAGTGGAGGCTGTGTCAAGTCGAATATGTCATTTTCGGTAAATCGGTGCGCCGGGCTCAAGTCCTGTAGTAGTCGTGAGCTGGACCAGCTTTACAGATGAGCAAGCTCGGAAACCTGCACTTATGATTGTTTTCAGATTTTAGAGTTAGTGCGCCGAGTATAAGATCTGTATAAGTCGTGCGCTGGACCAGCTTTACAGATGAGCAAGCTCGAAAACCTGCACTTATGATTGTTCTCAGATTTCAGAGTTAGTGCGCCAAGTATAAGATCTGTATAAGTCGTGCGCTGGACTAGCTTTACAGATGAGCAAGCTCGAAAAACGTGCACTTATGATTGTTGTTAAATTCATATCTGTATGATTGATGGGAGTATATGCTATTGATTGAAAAAGTGGAGGCTGTGTCAAGTCGAATATGTCATTTTCTCTAAATCAGTGCGCCGAGTTCAAGTCTTGTAGTATTCGTGAGCTGGACCAGCTTTACAGATGAGCAAGCTCGAAAAACGTGCACTTATGATTGTTTTCAGATTTCAGAGTTAGTGCGCCAAGTATAAGTTCTGTATAAGTCGTGCGCTGGACCAGATATACAAATAAGCAAACTCGAAAAACGTGCACCTTCGATTGTTTCTAGATTTGAATTTGTATGATTGGTGGTATCATATGCTGATGATTAAAAAACAAGGTGCTGTGTCAAGTCGAATATGTCATTTTTCGTTAATCAATGCGCCAAGTTTGAGCCCTGTAGTAGTCGTAAGCTGGACAAGCTTTACAGATAAGCAAGCTCAAAAAAGGGGAATTATGATTGTTTTCAGATTCATATCTCTATGATTTGTGGGAGCATATGCTGATGATTGAAATACCAGGTGCTGTGTCGGGTCAAATATGTTAATTTTTGTGAATCAGTGCGCCAAGTTTAAGTCCTGTAGTAGTCGTGAGCTGGACCAGCTTTACAGATGAGCAAGCTCGAAAAACGTGCACTCATAATTGTTTTCAGATTCATATCTGTATGATTGTAGGAACATATGCTGATGATTAAAAAACAAGGTGCTGTGTCAAGTCGGATATGTCATTTTTTGTGATTCAGTGTGCCAAGTTTAAGTCCTGTAGTAGTCGTAAGCTGGACTGGCTTCACAGATGAGCAAGCTCGAAAAACGTGCACTCATGATTGTTTTTAGATTTGAATTTGTATGATTGGTGGTATCATATGCTGATGATTAAAAAACTAGGTGCTGTGTCAAGTCGGATATGTCATTTTTTGTGATTCAGTGTGCCGAGGTTAAGTCGTGTAGTAGTCGTGAGCTGGACTGGCTTCACAGATGAGCAAGCTCGAAAAACGTGCACTCATGATTGTTTTTTCAGATTCATATCTGTATGATTGGTTGGAGAATATGCTGATCATTGAAAAAGTAGGTGCTGTGTCAAGTCGAATATGTCATTTTCCGTTAATCAATGCGTCAAGTTTGAGCCCTGTAGTAGTCGTGAGCTGTACCAGCTTTACAGATAAGCAAGCTCAAAAAAGAGGAATTATGATTGTTTTCGGATTCATATCTCTATGATTTGTGGGAGCATATGCTGATGATTGAAAAACTAGGTGCTGTGTCGGGTCAAATATGTTAGTTTTTGTGAATCAGTGCGCCAAGTTTGAGTCCTGTAGAAGTCGTGAGCTGGACCAGCTTTACAGATGAGCAGGCTCGAAAAACGTGCACTTATGATTGTTTTTCCAGATTCATATCTGTATGATTGGTTGGAGAATATGCTGATAATTTAAAAAGTAGGTGCTGTGTCAAGTCGAATATGTCATTTTTCGTAAATCAATGCGCCAAGTTTATGTCCTGTAGTAGTCGTGAGCTGGAGCGGCTTTACAGATGAGCAGGCTCGAAAAACGTGCACTTATAATTTTTTTCAGATTCATATCTGTATGATTGGTGGGAGCATATGCTGATGATTGAAAAACTAGGTGCTGTGTCGGGTCAAATATGTTAGTTTTTGTGAATCAGTGCGCCAAGTTGGAGTCCTGTAGAAGTCGTGAGCTGGACCAGCTTTACAGATGAGCAGGCTCGAAAAACGTGCACTTATAATTTTTTTCTGATTCATATCTGTATGATTGGTGGGAGCATATGCCGATGATTGAAATACTAGGTGCTGTGTTGGGTCAAATATGTTATTTTTTGTGAATCAGTGCGCCAAGTTTAAGTCCTGTAGTAGTCGTGAGCTGGACCAGCTTTACAGATGAGCAAGCTCGAAAAACGTGCACTTATGGTTGTTTTTAGATTTCAGAGTTAGTGCGCCAAGTTTAAGTCCTGTAGTAGTCGTGAGCTGGACCAGCTTTACAAATGAGCAAGCTCGAAAAACGTGTACTTATAATTGTTTTCAGATTCATATCTGTATGATTGGTGGGAGCATATGCTGATGATTGAAATACTAGGTGCTGTGTTGGGTCAAATATGTTAGTTTTTGTAAATCAGTGCGCCAAGTTTAAGTCCTGTAGTAGTCGTGAGCTGGACCAGCTTTACAAATGAGCAAGCTCGAAAAACGTGCACTTATAATTGTTTTCAGATTCATATCTGTATGATTGGTGGGAGCATATGCTGATGATTGAAAGAGTAGGTCCTGTGTCAAGTCGGATATGTCATTTTTTGTGAATCAGTGCGCCAAGTTTAAGTCCTGTAGTAGTCGTGAGCTGGACCAGCTTTACAGATGAGCAAGCTCGAAAAACGTGCACTTATAATTGTTTTCAGATTCATATCTGTATGATTGGTGGGAGCATATGCTGATGATTGAAAGAGTAGGTCCTGTGTCAAGTCGGATATGTCATTTTTTTTGAATCAGTGCGCCAAGGTTAAGTCCTGTAGTAGTCGTGAGCTGGACTGGCTTCACAGATGAGCAAGCTCGAAAAACGTGCACTCATGATTGTTTTTTCAGATTCATATCTGTATGATTGGTTGGAGAATATGCTGATCATTGAAAAAGTAGGTGCTGTGTCAAGTCGAATATGTCATTTTCCGTTAATCAATGCGTCAAGTTTGAGCCCTGTAGTAGTCGTGAGCTGTACCAGCTTTACAGATAAGCAAGCTCAAAAAAGAGGAATTATGATTGTTTTCGGATTCATATCTCTATGATTTGTGGGAGCATATGCTGATGATTGAAATACTAGGTGCTGTGTCGGGTCAAATATGTTATTTTTTGTGAATCAGTGCGCCAAGTTTAAGTCCTGCAGTAGTCGTGAGCTGGACCAGCTTTACAGATGAGCAAGCTCGAAAAACGTGCACTTATAATTGTTTTCAGATTCATATCTGTATGATTGGTGGGAGCATATGCTGATGATTGAAAGAGTAGGTCCTGTGTCAAGTCGGATATGTCATTTTTTGTGAATCAGTGCGCCAAGTTTAAGTCTTGTAGTAGTCGTGAGCTGGACCAGCTTTACAGATGAGCAAGCTCGAAAAACGTGCACTTATGGTTGTTTTTAGATTTTAGAGTTAGTGCGCCAAGTATAAGTTCTGTATAAGTCGTGCGCTAGACCAGATTCACAGATGAGCAAGATCGAAAAACGTGCACTTATGTTTGTTTTTAGATTTAAATTTGTATCATTGGTGGTATCATATGCTGATGATTAAAAAACTAGGTGCTGTGTCAAGTCGGATATGTCATTTTTTGTGAATCAGTGCGCCAAGTTTGAGTCTTGTAGTAGTCGTGAGCTGGACCAGCTTTACAGATGAGCAAGCTCGAAAAACGTGCACTTATGGTTGTTTTTAGATTTCAGAGTTATTGCGCCAAGTATAAGTTCTGTATAAGTCGTGCGCTGGACCAGATTTACTGATTAGCAAGATCGAAAAACGTGCACTTATGTTTGTTTTTAGACTTAAATTTGTATGATTGGTGGTATCATATGCTGATGATTGAAATACTAGGTGCTGTGTCGGGTCAAATATGTTAGTTTTTGTGAATCAGTGCGCCAAGTTTGAGTCCTGTAGAAGTCGTGAGCTGGACCAGCTTTACAGATGAGCAGGCTCAAAAAACGCGCACTTATAATTTTTTTCAGATTTATATCTGTATGATTGGTGGGAGCATATGCTGATGATTGAAATACTAGGTGCTGTGTCGGGTCAAATATAATATTTTTTGTGAATCAGTGCGCCAAGTTTAAGTCCTGTAGTAGTCGTGAGCTGGACCAGCTTTACAGATGAGCAAGCTCGAAAAACGTGCACTTATGATTGTTTTTCCAGATTCATATCTGTATGATTGGTTGGAGAATATGCTGATAATTTAAAAAGTAGGTGCTGTGTCAAGTCGAATATGTCATTTTTCGTAAATCAATGCGCCAAGTTTATGTCCTGTAGTAGTCGTGAGCTGGAGCGGCTTTACAGATGAGCAGGCTCGAAAAACGTGCACTTATAATTTTTTTCAGATTCATATCTGTATGATTGGTGGGAGCATATGCTGATGATTGAAAAACTAGGTGCTGTGTCGGGTCAAATATGTTAGTTTTTGTGAATCAGTGCGCCAAGTTGGAGTCCTGTAGAAGTCGTGAGCTGGACCAGCTTTACAGATGAGCAGGCTCGAAAAACGTGCACTTATAATTTTTTTCTGATTCATATCTGTATGATTGGTGGGAGCATATGCCGATGATTGAAATACTAGGTGCTGTGTTGGGTCAAATATGTTATTTTTTGTGAATCAGTGCGCCAAGTTTAAGTCCTGTAGTAGTCGTGAGCTGGACCAGCTTTACAGATGAGCAAGCTCGAAAAACGTGCACTTATGGTTGTTTTTAGATTTCAGAGTTAGTGCGCCAAGTTTAAGTCCTGTAGTAGTCGTGAGCTGGACCAGCTTTACAAATGAGCAAGCTCGAAAAACGTGTACTTATAATTGTTTTCAGATTCATATCTGTATGATTGGTGGGAGCATATGCTGATGATTGAAATACTAGGTGCTGTGTTGGGTCAAATATGTTAGTTTTTGTAAATCAGTGCGCCAAGTTTAAGTCCTGTAGTAGTCGTGAGCTGGACCAGCTTTACAAATGAGCAAGCTCGAAAAAACCTGCACTTATATTTGTTTTCAGATTCATATCTGTATGATTGGTGGGAGCATATGCTGATGATTGAAAGAGTAGGTCCTGTGTCAAGTCGGATATGTCATTTTTTGTGAATCAGTGCGCCAAGTTTAAGTCCTGAAGTAGTCGTGAGCTGGACCAGCTTTACAGATGAGCAAGCTCGAAAAACGTGCACTTATAATTGTTTTCAGATTCATATCTGTATGATTGGTGGGAGCATATGCTGATGATTGAAAGAGTAGGTCCTGTGTGAAGTCGGATATGTCATTTTTGGTAAATCAGTGCGCCAAGTTTAAGTCTTGTAGTAGTCGTGAGCTGGACCAGCTTTACAGATGAGCAAGCTCGAAAAACGTGCACTTATGGTTGTTTTTAGATT
>JASANH010001520.1:0-11136 GCA_030248295.1 Mesodorylaimus sp. YZB2_4 | reverse complement strand
TTGATCGTTGCAGAGTAAAAGACAGCCAATTCGTGGCAAATTTTTTTTTAAAAATTTTGTGCTACATTATTATTTTTATCAATTATTATTGATATCTTTCTCGAGATACAGATAAAGATATTAATGTCTCTATCTATATATATTCGAGATGAAGATATTGAAATAATATTTATATCTATCTCTTTTTTCTAAAGTCATATCTACAGTAATAAACAGTTAAAATGAAAAATGATTTTTCAGCCTTTGTCTTCTGATCGTCCTTTCTTGTATCGCGATCAGAGAATGATCTAGTCATTGCAGAAACCTGCCTATTCCCACGTCGATACACATCAACAAGGGTCGAACCACTCACACGCACAGAGCCGCTAAAATCCAAAGAGTATTCCGCAAACTCGATAAAACGAAGTTCAGTTTCCTTTCTAAAATTTGAGGGTCAACGCTGATTTTTTACAATTGGCTCTCGGGGAGTGAATCTTTTTGGAAGGGTAAACAAGAGTTCAGCGATAATAAAATGCAAAGAATCAAAGAGAAGATTACGACTGAAATCTCCCACGGTTTTTTATTGCTCAGCTTAAATTTTGCTGAATAAGCGATTGCACAAACTCGACCCAATGATGTGGCGAATGAAAAAAATTAAGATGCGTTTATAGCCTCGGTTATAACTTGGGCTAAACTCATCAGTTGCTCGTTCTCTTGTCTCAATTGAAAAGAACAATGTGAAAATTTTCATCGATGCAACTGTCACACCCGTAAAAGCCAAGCTGGGAGGAAGGAGTAGAAAAATTACTTAAACTTAAAGTTTGACTTCCTTAAAATTCTGGGTTTTCGCTGATTTGATACACCCGGCTCGCAGCAAGTAGATCTATCTTACACAGGAACGGACGTCGAACGAATCCAAACGAATAGTCGCTCGGAAGAGATACTGACATGGTATGACTTTATGGGACTTTTTTTCCTCATGCTCGAGGTACATCACTGATGAACTGCTTGTGACCGACTGCACTGGCCTGGCAGACAGTATCGCTCAAAGCATCTCCCCACCAGATGACCCTGCTGATTTGCCAGCAACACATCGGCTTGCCACTTTCTAAAAATTTCCACCCAGCCATTCCAGCTAAACCTGATGCAATTGAAGTTCAATAAGGTTTCGCCATGTCTAAAGCGCATATCGTACGAACCATTCATTTTCGAGATCTTAGTTAGTGAATTAGTGTTTCAATGACCAGAATTTTTCACAGTCTGACCTGACCCTGACTTTGACCGACAATTCGAAAAATTTTTCGACCTGTTCCTGACCTTGCTTGACCCCTCAAAAATTTTCTGACCTGACCCTGTCCTTGACCGACCCCTCAAAAACTGACGGCTCAGTGTAACTTACAGACACCGGACATCAACAGTTCTGTGTATAAAAATGACTCCGTCAACAGAAAATTGCAATACGTCGAACTGACACTGCTGCAGATGAGTCAGTCGCCTTTTCGCAACATCTGGCTTTAACTGTGCCACTTAGCCGAAAGCCATCCCATGGTTATTTGGCAGCTGTTACGACTATACCCGACACTTGGGGCTCGCGCTTTTTTACAACGCAATGATATACTGTACATGTCAGTTTTGCGGGAGAGGCCTTGATGGTCTGGCAGTGTATGTACACAAGCTTATATTACAACTTTCTTCTGGGACTAAAAACTTGCGAACAGGTGTTAAAGAAAGCTGCCAGTTAAGGTCGACGGAGAAATCATGCTCGTAGCACCTGGGAGTGAGGACCTAACTGTAGAGGCTTTACCAGTTCCGGGTCATCATCATATGGCTGCAATGCATAAAACCAACATGACCTGGGTCAGTGCAGACGGCTCTTTGTTTTTATTATTGTTCAAGGTCCGAGGCTAAAATGACCGAAAACCATTATTGTTTGATTAGCCAGCACTGCTCAAACACGAATTAATCAATGTGGAGACATCCCTGCAGATGCTGCAGCACTACACCTATCGTGCGGCATGCGGCATATTTATTAAGTATATAATATTCACCATGATCCTGGTTTTTCAAATAGCATTCTCTCTCATAGTCTACATCGTCATTGTAGGCTATGGGTGAAAAGTTGTTGAGAAGACTTGACCGGTATCCTTCTTGACAGCGTAGATTTTGCCTCCTCCAATAGCAACACTTGAAGCGGCTCTATTGAAGGCTATCTCGACCCAATTATCGCCTTTCGGTGCGAAAATCTCGCCAGCCCAATTGCGCATGACCATTCTGCCAGCTGATATTGATATTTGGACTGGGTCGTTACTCCCTGGTCGTGGCGTCCAGGTCCGATCACTTCGACCAATATAGTCATATGTATATTCATATAGCTTCCGGTCTGTTCCGATAGCCCATAGGTTGAAATACCCACCTCCGATGGGAAGCACCATGCCTGGCAATTGCTCCCATCATTGGTTGGGACCGTACTCATATATCTTACCAGTTGATGTGACTGTGTACACATAATTTACGAAATCATCAGCAGAGATGTCCATCATCTGCTCAGATGGAGGACCGGGTCGTCTTCATCGTTCTTTTGTTTCGTTGAGGGTTTGTTGTGGGTGGGTTTGTTGTGGTTTTATAAGTATATTTTTTCTTGGTTTTTTAGATATTAAATTAGGGTGTATTGTTTGGGGTTTTGTATGTAGTTATTGTGTGTTTTGTTGTTTTTGTTTGGGGTTGAAAATTTCCGCCCAATATCCATCAGCATCCGCTATATGTCGGGGCAGATCGTGAGAAGGTGATGAGTTGCAGCAAAGAGACACCGCGTTTTTTTTCATTCCAATGATGCGAAACACAGACTGATTAAGATCAGCGGGATTCGATCTACAATAGCCCTCCTATCAGATACCTAACCTCAGAGTCAAAAAAATTTGCAAGTGACGATGCGTTGCTTCCTCATATGCACATGTAGTACCCACTGCACAATGCTTACATCAGCTTGTGGCCCAATTATCGCAAGCGCCCAAACGTAACCATCGGCCCCTTCAGACACTTTGAAGGCCTGACCGCCCAACTTTTTATTCCAGTTTGTGCCGGTCCATCGGGCCAAATAGCCATTTCTGTCCAAAATCCACAGGCGATCCTCATAGGCGGATACTGACGATGCAGTTTCTCCAGGGAGGAGTGTCCATAGCTGGGCCACTGATGAGGCGATAAACGCAATGACTAGAGAAAGACAAGCGAGCATGGCGACGGCTTGAAGTGACAATATCGTGAATCGAAATAAATCCTGTTATTTTAAAGACTGACTTGTGCCACGCTCAGTCAGCTGGTCTTTCGCGGAAAAAAAGATTTTCTCAACACTCCGCGACCTATATCATCCCTCGTGCAAGCTGTCAGGAGATCCGTCTAGGTGTCTCTATTACGCGCCCTCTGACCAGGCGTTATCAGACTAGCTCACGATGCATCTTCATGTCGGCCGATTTCAACGATCTTTGAGCAGTCATTCAATGGAGAAACAATTTTGATTCAGCGTTCACTTATTTAGTTTTTGCTATTCGATAGATCGAAATATAATGCGCACTCACAGTCCACGAAACACGTCTTCTACATCGTCTGACTGTGATTCGAAAGAGCCCTAGTTTAGCTTGGCCATGCGCATTCTCAAAAGCTCTTTGACGAGACAGAGGACATGACGCATGTCTAATATATATAAAGCTAGATGTACCAGAATCAGCAGTATAAAAATACTTCACTCAGCATTCGCAGTTTTCTCGAATCTAAGGATTCTACCTACACGTACTTTTTGAGATATCGCATAGAGTATCGTTTCGTGATAACATTATACAATAAAACTAAACTTTTTCACCCATGCAAGGTCAAGGTTTGAGAGCTTTGTCTGCTGATTAAATAAAAGATTAGAGAAAAACTGTGGCCTGGCTTGGCTTTTAACACACTCTGTAAAAAACAACAGCTCGAGAGTTTAGTTCAGGTCAAACCATCGGAGCAGTTACATAGTTTGGCCATCAATAGGCTGGAATTTCTTCACGATATAATGACACGAAAGCAAAAACTCCCTTCTGATAGAAATTGAAAGCTGCTCAGCTTCAGAAGTGCAAAGAATGAGTTTTTAAGAAAGAGTGGATGTCCGCGAGTACACTTCCTTCATATCGGAGCTGTTAAAGGGGGGAAGGCCTATGATTCTAAAGAGAATTTCTCACTTAGTGATCTAGAAATATACGATCGAGCTTCTATGTATTACCGCAAAAATTTTGCGAGAAGCTACGGATAAACTGTAAAGTCGCCACTTTTTATGTTGTAAAACCGAATCAAAATGTTATATCAGGATGCACAAATATTATGGAACATAGCCACGTTACAGATGTGCCAGAGGAGAAGCCACTTTGGTAACGTCTGGCCAGTAGGCAAAACACCAGAGTTTCCAGACGCATTTGCTGACAGCTTGTACGGGTCGATATAGGATTTCGGAAATTCATAATATTTCAAGGTCGTAAAATACGTGGAAATAGCTTCAAACTCTAAACACAAGCTGACCCAGTCCAGAGGCCCAGAGGTAAGGCAGTATATTTTCGATTTCAGCCTCTAGCCATAGCTTCTAACAGAGATGGTGGCGCTTTTTTCACTACCTATTGTGTTTCTCGTTCCATGAGCAATAACTATACTCATACTTCATTTGTACACAGTATCAAGTGCGCAATGAGGGAGGTTTGCAACACAGAAACAAAGAACGCAAAGAAAGCATCATTACTTAAAGCAGCCCTGACAAACCATGCCGGAAATACGTCTTATCAGCAGCACTTCCTCGAGGCTAGTTTAGTATTCTGGCCACAGATCGTGAGTTCTCTGTGACAAAGCTGCACATTGCTTGGAATGGTCCTAGATTTGTACTTTCTGGGGTTACTGTACAGTACTGTACTCTGTCTTAGATTTTTACTGGGTCATAATAAATGCATCAACACCAGGAAAATGACTATAAAAGCGCCTATCAATATCAGATATTTGTAATGCATACTTTCTGCTGAAGTCTACTTTCTGCTGCTACTTTCTAAGTCAGAAATATTTAGTTATCTGTTGTTAATACCTCAAATTTTTATGTGTTGATTTTGGCAAGCAAGAATTTTAGAGAAAAATTTGCTGCAACAATTTTGAAAAAGAGTCGGCCGGTTTAACTTGACATTAAACTGCGAAAAAATTTTTTGTTTGATTTTATTGTACCGAAACGTAAGTAATATGAAAACTAAGATATTGTGACAAGTGATTTTCTCGTTTAGGAATAAAGTAAAAAGCGTGCGAGGAAAATAAGAGCTTCATGTTTTTAATTCAATTTCTGTTGTAGTTTTGTCAGCGTTGTCTTCTATACCGTCACTTGGCATATGAGCACACAATAAGTTTTGATTGGATCGACTGTAACTTTCCCCATCGCCCTGCGACTGGACAATGAACGCAAAATATTTTCTGTAGAAGCAAAGTATTTCGTCCCGATAGGTGGGTGCGTCAAAGTAACAATGTACTGTACTAGAAAAAACGACATCTTTTAAAAGGAACAAGAAGACCAATAAATTACTAAAATTAGACATCATTCATTTTTTTGACGTTTTGTCTTATCTTAAAGGCATCGGAACGCAGTCTTTTTCACCCCAAGGCGAAATAAATCCTTTAACACACAAAGTATACCTTTTCCACCTTGGTCTGACCCCCCCCCTCTGGACAAGCCAGAAATTAGTGACCTTCCCTATGAGAAAGCCAAGAAAATATCAGGACCACGTGTACAAGCATACGTACAGGATCAAACTATAAATTACAAGTCACATTCACGAAGTGAAGAAGAATCAGCGAACAGAGGCTGCTCTGTAACTTTAGGAGTCAGCTCCCTGATGGTAAAATATTTTTCTAATTTGCCACGCGTACTGATGCTCAGGTGCAATCGCCTTATGACAGTCGGAAGGTGAAGTTCGCTAGCGCAGTGAGAGGTTTGCGCGAAAGGACTCCCATTGAGTTTTGCTTGCGCATAATAGCCGATACTAAAGGAGCTGTAACAAAAATATCACGGAGGACTGAACTCCAGTGCCAGCCAGACTGCCAGACTTGAACCGTGAGCTCCTGCTAGAAAACGGGAACGCTGCAACCAACGGGCACCTTCCCTGTCGAATGAATATTGCTGCCTCCAAACTGTGTGTAACCTGTTTTCTTTGAGAATATTTACGCCCTACACGTTACCGCATAGGCCGCGTGTACATTCCAAAAGAAAACAGATAGTACGCAAGCAATGGAATGCAGTACGATCGAAGGGCTCAGGCTGAGCAGGGTTAGTTCCGGTTTAAAAACCTGAAAAACAGTGTGAAAACTGTGCGAGAAACCTGCGAATATCGGGGAAAATGAGAATCTTTGAGCCAAAATCAGCAAAAACTAAAAAAAAGCATTCCAGGTTTCAAGTCGTAAAAATTCAGAGAATAATTTTGATTTTCGTCTAGAAAACATGAAAACATCAGGGAAAATAAGAATCTTCCAGCCGAAATCAGGGAAAACTTAAAGATTCAATTTCGAGATTTCAAACTGGAAAAATGAAAAAATTTAAATTTTTGGTTGGGGTTTGGAAAAATCATTTTACGCGCCACGTGTGAATTTTGTTAATGTAACATGTTTATAAGGCATTGGTAAAAAATTTTTGTTTCGCTTCCCGGAACCTCGGTTTTGAGGCCACAAAAAAATTTAGGCACCTCCTCTGGCCAAGGGCTAGGTCTCCGATGCTGTCTGCGATAGACCACTGAGGCGTAGCCCTTTGGGCAGTTTTGAAGCCTTGAGGTTTCATGATGAGCTAGAAAGATATTGGCGAAAACGGGACCGAAAGAATTGCATTTGAATTGTTATTCCTGCTCATGGTATTCTTGCGTTGATACCAGGATTTTTATCCTGCGAGGGTTTAATTTTTTTTCTCGTTTAGAAATATTTTGTTGTCTGTTGTGAATGCCTCAGACTTTTATATTATGATTTTCGTAAGCAACCATTTAAGAGAAAAAATTGCCACTGCAATTTTTAAAAAGACGTCGCCAGTCGTGAGTTTTGGACGTTCATAAAATTATTTTGTGAAACATAAAAGTATGTTCATACTTTACTGCTGCTTTGATTTATTGACGCTCTACTGTATGAAAACGAATGTGGTGCAGAAACTAATGTTTGATTGCTAGAAAATATATCGTTAATGTAATGAAATGAAAAAATGCTTTTGAGGATTCTAAGAGTCTCATGAGAGCTTCATGCTTCTGATCGAATTTCTGTCGAAATGTTGCCAGCGCGCCAAGGGGTCCTAACTGGCGAGTGCCAGTTTCCCGTAAGATGATGTTGGCAATGATGCGCCCGCGCGCTCGCTTGAATATTAATTACTGTAGCGTGGCACATTTGCGCGGACCCTTCACAGAAAGCGTCAAATTTAAAAAGAACGTCATCACCAATATTTGTGAAAATTTAATGTATAAAATCTTCGGCTTAGATTAGGACAGACTAAAGGGCTGACCAGAGGATGACTGAAGCCACAGAAACAGTGAGTTCAGAGAAACCTCCGACAGAGTTCACAAGGCCGCGTAGACTCACAATAGACCATTTCACTGTTTTCCAAAAATTTGAAAATCGTACAAAATTTCCTACTGTAGCCAGTCTTCCTATTGCAAAACAGCCCGGGCATTGCTCCAACTTGTGCGTGGATGCGCGTGCCGTGGGCATACTGTAGTGCCTATTGCGTGTTATATTCAAGGAAAAAAGAACAAAATACTTATCTATTTCATTGCATCAAAGTCGATCTTGAGGGTAATATGATTTTACATCTTTCTCGAGTCTGCAAAATATTTGGAAGATATCGCGTTGTCTATCCAACTATTTCGGCCGCGTAACGCGTGGGGTGTTGCTTCGCGGACAATCATTCCGTTCAGGAAGTTTTCGAACGGGAAGACGATCCGTGTCCAATAAAAACGATCTACAAGACTTTGGTAAGTATGTACATTATTGTTTGATGATTCAACTCTTTACCAAGGGATGGCAATCCAGAAAAGCGTTCACCCAAACCCCCCAGCCTGTGGGTATTAGTGCGTTACGGCAACACCCCGCCGCCCAGGCAACATCACGAGTGCATTATGGCAGCACCCCGTTTTTGGGGCTACTCAGCGGTGCACTGTGACCTGTTTGCCTGTGTCCACTTTTTATGCGCCCACTTTTTGATAAACTCCCCAGAGCTTTAGTATAATTATCTTGGACTTGCCGACGCCAACACTTGCATATTTTAGAATGCCCAGCAGAAAATACGAAGACAACATCGACGAATGCTGCAACGAGTTCAGCTTTCCGTGGGCGATGTGGACGAAGAAGCTTAGCGTACCGGGAGTGCCGAAATAACTTCTAAAGAGCAATTGGCCACACGAGAACCTGCCAGATTCCGAACTTCGTGCTGGTTTTTATCGTTCCGCCTTACGATTAGTGAACAAAGTGTTTAGGCTGAAGCTGTTCTTGTCACTTATCCTATGCTCGTGATCTTGAATATTTTGTGTGGATGCTTCTGCATTTCTAACTCACTATGAAAAGCGTTTATTCGTCTTCTCTCGCTAACAGTATAGGCATAACATTTCATAAAACACAGTACCATTTCAAGCGAGGTTCCTAGAAGCATCGTCCCAAACTTTGGTCAAGCTTTCGTCGTCGTCCACGATTTTTCGTCAAATCGACGCTGCAGTAACTGCGGCTCGTAAACAGGTTTTCAAGCAGAACGCAGCCCAGCGGGCCTCTCCTTTCTCGTTCAAGTCGTTGAAATATTGAAGAATCGATATTTTTAATACAAAGCATCGTCACAGTCCATGCCACGATCATATGTAATCCATGATCAAGCCACGATCATAGTCCACAATCATAATCTTGATCGTCTCCAATATAATTTCAGCCGTAAAAACCGGGCATGCGAAGCTACCCAGTCGACTGCAAAATTACAGAGCCACCAATTCCTAAGACTTCAAGGTTTTTCTTGGACTATTATTTCGTTTTATATCTAGATATTTTATTTCATTTCGTTTTTCCGTTCTCCCCCAGGCGCAATTTTCCAGCGCACAGCTTGACCCGTTCGATGAGATTTCATTACGATTTGCTATGAGCAGCCTCCGCGCGCGAATTTGAAATCTGCGACTTTGGGGAAACAGTGAAATGGTCTATTCAGGGAGCAGCTGCACATACCAGCCGTCAGAAGGGTTTACATTAGCCTAAGCTCGAAATGCTATCAGAGCGAGTTCAGACCGCGAGCGTGAGACCCTGTTCTCTGCGAGTGCCCATAAGCTTAACCAGACACCTACTTCGATCTCGCTTTCGTCTAGTGGGGGCTTCAACTTAGGATTGGAAGACTGGCTTCATGAAGCAGTGCGCATCGCCACCAGCATTTTATTTTAAATTTTCATAGGCCGAAGCCCGTTTTGCCTATGCCGGCCAGCAGTCAAACCTTCAAACCTAATCGTAAGTGGGGCTGTGCACGACCAGTACACACAGAAGCTTCCCTCTGCGTGTCTCCACTGGGAAGACCTCCACGCGAGGGCATCCTGGACAAGACACCGACTTTCTCGGACGATGGCGGTTGGGCTTCGACAGCCGAGACTGTCTTCCCGTTCGGCTTTCGTCTCTCCACCCGGAGCACCTCGACGGTACCAGGTGCGTTACCAACGGCCTGGTAAGCAAGGTCAGCGGGGGTTTATGGTTCACAAACCGACCTGCATCACCGGGTATCGAACCAGGAGCGAGTCCAGCCCCTCGCTCCCAAGCAATACGGAGAGGAAACTGCCGAACCGCTGCACCACCGCGGCAGCATCTCCAAAAGGATGATCTATGAATGCTGCATAAGGGATTCGATGGGGAATTGACCGCAATATACTTCTTGTGCTATTCTGATTGCCTCTTGCACACTGGTATGAATGTTATGACAGCGAAAGAAAGTAAATTTAGTGAAAAATTTCAAGCTCCCGCCTTCCTACGTGGGGATCTGGGGCAGTTTTACAATTCTAAATCCCCAGGAAGAGTCCTAAATTCTCCTGCAGTCCTAAGTCATTTCACAATCACTGATCCTAGGACACCAAGCTGTCTTGAGTAAAGGACGGCCTCGACAAAGTCCTGACACTTTGTGGTGTCGTTATTTTCCAGCAGCGCTGCCAGGTGCAGGGCGATTGCAGGACAACTATGAGCTAACCTTTCTAGAGCAATTTTCAAGGCAATTATTGATCGTCTTCCATTAACCCATCGTGAAGCTTTAAAAAAACCATTTTAACACATTTACAGAGGTCATGTAATGTGGACCTGCCTGCTTTAGCCGTGGCGTCCTCGTGACTTACGTAGTAGTAAAATTATTCAGATACATTGGCACAGCAAGCTTCGACTATTGATGCGTGCCCGGCTTATTTCCAAGGCTAAATTTTGTGGTCTGTAAAATGTCTCAAGTCATCCTTTTTTAATTGTGGAACAAAATGAGACCTGCCTTATGACGAGCCTAAATCTTCGGATAAGGCACCACTAGGACCGCCATTGTGACACGTACTGAATTCAAGTCTTGGCGCAATCTCAAGTTGCCGTCCTAGATAGTGCCCTGATTACGTACCCGTCCTGAAATTAGGATGCGTCATGGACCCCTTGCTGATTGGCAATCGACCGTTCCTCCGCCAATACTGTTTCAACACTGGAAATCCAACTTTCGGCCTAGTTGGTTATTTCGGTTGGTCAGGCCACAGGTGCGATAACACGCAGCCTTAGTCAGCGTGTGAGGCAATGTGCAGTGAGAGCAAGGGTGATGTTCTTCCTTCAGGCAAGGAGGGGCTGCACTTTACACCCGACTAAGTTTGAGTGAGCTGATAGTTTTTCTCTTTTCGTGGCCCTGATAGCTCAGTGGTATGACATCGGGATCGCAAGCGGAGGTTTGCGGGATCGAATCCTGGTGGGCGTGGTACATTTGCACTGAGCAGCGTCACTAAAGCTGAGCCCTCCGGGGTGGCTGGTTTAGGGTTCCAGCCTCAAAGCGATCCCTAAAGCTTCGTGGGTTATCTTACCACGTGTAAGTCTTCTGTCAATTTTTGATCATTATAAAAAAAAAATATTGGAAAACCGTGGGCATACTGTAAGTTAAAAATTGACGGATTCACTCAT
>JASANH010001183.1:0-11284 GCA_030248295.1 Mesodorylaimus sp. YZB2_4 | reverse complement strand
ATATCTGCCTTGGAAAACGTGTGGTGCGAAGTTCAGTTGTGGACCCTCCGGTCTTGCCCTGTGCGCACTCTTGCGACAAGTCGCAGGCAAATTTTTGTCGATATTCGATTTCTGGACGAAATGATCGAACAATGAGGACTGTAATCGTTAAAAAGTGGCTTAGTTCGATACAGAAAATTTTTCTCCATCGAATAAGGTAAGTTTAATTTGATATGGTTAGGAACTCGAATTTTCGCAAGGTTTTGAATTTTGGAAATCGAGGAGGCAAAATTTTCAAAAAAATCTTCAGTGCCCTAGAACATTTTTTTATCGGTCGGAGGTGCTTTTAATCGAGTTCTTCGGTGTCAATTTACCAGAAAACCGCGAAATATATATTTGCCCGTCTCTCAATATTTTTTAATCGTCATTTTTAGAGAAAATGTGAATATTCTCTGATTTTTTAGTATAATTTCTCGCCGCCAAATGTCTCAGTTTTGGAAACGCGTCGTAAAAACAAAACCTGAATCAATGGACGGGCGGTCCATTTTTCGCCGACAAATAAAGCCGATCTACCATGCATTATTCGTGATGATGGAACGATCTCTCCAGTTTGCCTGCCGTCATTGCGGTTCGATTCTATCATCAATTTGGCAAGCGCATGGAAAAATGGCGAAATTTCGACCGTTGATTGCAAGAAACTGCCAGTTCGGGCAAAGATACCCAATTTATCATTTTCGAACGATTTCTTCTTTAGTACGGGGCGGCACGGTCTCGTAAAAGAAATTTTTCGCGAATCGCGAACATCGATTTCAGTACCATCGAGCGAACCAAAGGAAGCGGCGGCAGGCGCCAGTGGTGATTTGATTGTCGACAGAGAAACTGAATCCGTCGTCGATGTTGTTGGTTTCGCAGAATCGGAGGCAAGCTCTGTTGTGCTTACGGGTGAAATCGATATCATACAAATGGACGTTTTCTCCAAGGCCGTCACTCCAACAGCAAAGAAAAAGCCATGCCATGGTTTTGATCGCCATAAACACCAGCAAGCGATCGCGAAGCGACAATGGAATGGTTCGCGGATAGAGTTCTCGCCTGTGGTAATGGATGCCGATCGGTGCTGGTCCAAACTATGTCACGGAGAAATCACTGAAAATCGATCGCTTTGTTTTTTCTGTATTCTCGCTCAAAGACGCCTCTGGAAGTCAAGAAGAATAAAGTGCATAACGGAGGAGAGTCGAATTCGAAGCACTCCTAATGGGTGGTTAACAAACGAGGAAAAGCTCAAAAAGAAAGATTATTTGTTGAAGGATTCTCTACTATTTTTGCGGCAAAAGAAGAAAGGAAACAGAAAACTGAAAAGAGAACTCAGAAAGTATCGACCAAATGAAATAGAAAATCAGCTTGCGTTACAAAGCGTGGTCAAGAAGTTGGATGATGAGCAGCGAAAAGTGCGAGTTCCAGTCTGCCAATGGGTTCCTGACCACAATGGGCAAGTTTGTGGCCATCAAGCCGCCTCGATTATCTTGTTGATCGGACATGTCCGAGAAGAGCATTTTGGTCCACAACTGGAATTTAACAGTGGCTTGTCGGTGTTGGAACGATGGGAGTACGTGCGTAGGTGGAAACGATGTCGACGTCAGAAGCCGTTCGTTAATTTCCAACGTTTGCGTCGTCACGTAGCCACTCACACTGGCACTGCGAAGACGGAACGTGGTTTGGTCATAGTTCGCGAACAGATGGTAAATGCGACCAGGGTACCGACGGGTCGAAGATATGGATATAAAGCCGAACAAGCCATTCTTCGAAGCTACAAGAGCCGATCAAGTCATGAACGCTTGCGAAACATGTCATTTTTGCCTGTACCGACCGTTTGCACCGTTTTATCATGGAAAAACAATGGTGGCATCAAAAGCGGAGTCGATTGGATGGTTCTGGAAATAATGGCGAAAATTGGAAAGGTAGCACCAAACTTATGACATGGAATGTTGACTTTCGATGAGGTAAACGCTCATTTCGTTTCTTATAATGCTTTGTAAATGCCATCGATTTTCTGGCTTTTCAGGTCTATGTGAATCCAAAAAGGCAACTAGCACCAAATGGCCACAAGGAGTTAGGTTTGTCTGATAATTTCAAAAAAGAGCTTGCAAAGACGGTTTTGGTATTTCAATATAAGTCGCTGTTCAGCCAGAAAAAGTAAGCAATATCTTTCTTTTTCGCTAAAGGCATGGATGGATGTTAGGGGACCCCTGCAGAGCTTGCGATTAGTCCCCTACAAAATGTAAGGACCTGCGCATGTTTTACTATGTTCCCTACCCGCCGGAAGTAGCTTTCAACTCAGGCCCCGACCCCACCTAAAAAAATGCGCTCTTGTTAGTCTTGACATTTCTCAGGAAATAGCGTCGATTTTAGACTCAAATTGGCACTTGTCTATACGTCCGTGCATGAGGTGATGACATCTTAGCTTCGACAGTATCCAGGTTTACTAATTTCGTTACCCTGTTTAACTGTAACAGTCATGGGCAGACTACCGAAGCAACTTTGCATCTTAGCTTCTATGCATTAGCAGTGAGTGGAAATTTTGTTGGCTTGTTGCCCCGAGAAATACAGGACCTCGAAAATTGCCAAATCTCGTGATGGAAGCAAAGTAGCAGACATGAGGGGTTCCAGGATTTTGAGCATATCTTGCTCACAGTTTTGATTCTGCACCATCTGTGACATAATTTTGGTTTTTAACTTCGACGTTGATCAGAGCTCAATTCTAGGGCATTTTGATTTTTGGTATTTGGTAAAGTTTCAGCACTTCAGCCATTGATCGTACATGGTCCCTGCTGTTTATCTAACAACGGCAAGTAAGAAAATGCCTGGGCTTGTTTTCCTAGGGGTCATTCAAGCCACCCGCACAAGCTCCAATTCTGCCCTAATTCCAGACACTGTTTCAATTGTTCTTCTCAGATTCGCTGTGAACGTCGCCTGGTATGGATGTGGTGTTAAAATCGAATCGAATGGTGGCAAAGTCGGACTGAATACCAGCCAACTTGAGGGCTGGTTGTGGGACGTATTACTCGCACTGCAACGTTTCGGATTTGGAGTACATGCATTGGTGTGTGATGGTCATGCCGTCAATCGAGCGCTGCAAAAAAAACTGGTTCATGATTTTCCAAGTATTGGTTTCGAAAGGTAACTGAACTGGCCATTTTCACATG
The DNA here is from genome assembly GCA_030248295.1 of Mesodorylaimus sp. YZB2_4. NCBI lineage: Eukaryota > Metazoa > Nematoda > Enoplea > Dorylaimida > Dorylaimidae > Mesodorylaimus > Mesodorylaimus sp. YZB2_4. The sequence continues at coordinate 8,105 of JASANH010001183.1, read as the reverse complement.
GACTGCAAACATATCCCACTTTTTCAGTAAGGCTTTCATGATCAAGCATCCTCTGACGACCAAACCCGAACTGCGGCTGTTTTTGTTCTCTGATCCGTCCCACGTTGTCAAGAGGCTCAGAAATTGCTGGTTTAACAAGCAAATGGCATTCAGTGCAACTGCTCCAGATCCGATATTTTTCGATCAGCCACTGTCTCCTGATGTCATCAGGTTAGTACTTTCCGTTTTCTTATGCAGCAAGAATGTTTGGTTTTTACTTCTGCTCGTGCCTTTTTGTGCAGGTGGAGCGATATCGTCGACGTGTACGAGTGGCAACGAAATTATCCTCGTGTGGATCGTAGAATAACGAAGAAACACTTGGATATGAATAACTACCGAAAGATGAATGTGCAAACGGCAGTAGATATCATTAGCGAACCGATTGAAGAAATCATGATTGAAGAGGACGCGTTTGGCACTTCTAGTAAGTCTACCAATAAGATGATATGCGTATGTGGAAATATCCGCATACAACATGTATTCACTTGTAGGCCGCAGGCCTTATGGGGTTGGCCAATGGGGTTGAACATGGGGTTTATTTATTAGTATGGGGCCACACACACAGTCCATACGCCATTCGACTACTGGATTGACCAGATCGACCGTTGGTGCGCCTTAGTTTTTGGGAAATTATTATATATCCAGGTCGTGCGTGTTTACCTCAAATCAATCTGAAATCCTATGTAGGCCCTGATTGGTTCTCACTTCCATTTGATCAGATTGAGATCAGAGTCATACGGTTTTTATTCTGGGGACTTCCTGGTATGAAATTAGGGGGCTAAGAAATGGTGTATTAAATTCACTCTTTTGCACTACCAGAGTAATACCCCGGAAGCATCACAGTCTCCTACAACTCTCCTTTGCTTATAGGTACCCGCTATTTTATGCGCTTGTGCCGTGATTTCTGGCTAGCGATGAACAATGGCGGAATGTACTCTGATGGTATCGCTGCAACGCCCATTTTCGAAAGACTTGAACGAGTGACCACCGAGTTGACAATGTGGCACACGAATACGCGACGGGCGCCTGATCGATTTTTGACGACGGAAACATATGAAGACATAATGCTGTTGTCTGAAGGTCTTCCGCCGTTCATGTCCTACATTTGGAATATTGTGTCAGAAGACGTAGCTGGGGTTGGGTTCGCGCCAAAAGTGATTTCCCAAGACTCATTGGAGGAAACTTTTGGTGATCTTCGCCAACGTGGGGGTGGCACTCAGAATATTACTGTCATGAGCATCGCTTACAATTTGCGCACGATTAATTGTAACATTCTGAATGAGTTCTTGCAAGTGTTGAATATCGGCGTGTGAAGCGTATTTATCCTGTATCAGGTCTTGCTGTTTTTGGTGTGAACGTTTTTAGGAGCAAGGTACTAAAACCATCGAGTTTTGATCCAAACGCACTTTCAAACATACTAGTTGCGCGTACACTACAATTCGTCAACTGGGAATAAAACACTACTTCGTTCACTATAAGTACATTTGTCATGTCTTACTTTCGCTTACTCAACTCACCCATGTGCACACTAGTTCTAAACGAAACAGAGGTGCTACCCTTCTCATTACAGCAACAGTATTCACAAACTGCCTTCCAAATCGATCGGCCGCAGCAGTTGATAATAAGAGATAGCAGACTGCAGGCAGTATTCCTGGGGCATTGGATGGTACTCTTAATCAACGCATGAATTTTATCGATGAGCCGAGAATCGTTGACCAAACAGTCCTTCAAATTCTGGAATGACGTAGCCGTGCTAGAGAACAACGTGGCATGCTGGTCAATACAATAAAGTAATTCTGCCAACTCTGGCGATGGAATGACTATATTTTCGCCACTTTCACCGATTTCACAAGACGTTAGTCTTTGAAGCACAACGTCAATTGCAGCTAATTCAGTCGACTCTTTGCCGTGTTCTTGTTGCTCTGGCACATTTCTCAATTTCATAATTAGATACGTGGCTTGATCTCAATATCGATTCCATAAAGCTGAAGGTATGACAACTGGCGAGGCCGACAGGGGTCCAGGTGCGACCGGATCCAAAAAAGATCCGGATCCGGCCGGATCCGGATCTACCAGATCTAAAAAAATTTGAACAAAATTTCAATCAAATTCGTTTTTCGTCAATTCAAATCATATGATAAGACAAATCAAACATTCAGAATGAAAAATCAAAGCAATTAATCATAATAATCGATCATCAACCTTAAGAATGCGCTCATTCCGACAAAAAAGATAAATCGAAATTAACGGCTCTCAAATTACATCTTAAAAATAACAGTTTCTCAATATTCTCCGGCAATAATCTGGACCTCTCCTTAGAGGCAACGTCAGAGGCGTACTTGAGGGCACTTTCGGAGGATGTATTGCCAGGAGGAGCCGATAAATATTTCTTGGCCAACGCAGCCAGGGGCGGCCACTTTTTGGCCTCCACTCGCCACCAGTCCAATGGGTTGTCACGGAGCGAAATTTTCGTTTGATCCAAGTACTCCTGAAGCATCATCAAAGGCGTGCGGACAGGAACGTTCTCTTCTTGTTCGCCACCGCTGTGACTGTCCTCGTCGACCGTGTCCCACTTATCCAACAGAGACACTGGTTTCTCCAAAATGAGCCGGCGAGCATATGGACGTGATTTTTTCTTGGGTGGGGATAATGGAGCAGCCTCAATTTCTAGTAAATTGCGAATTTCTTCTATAAGCAGTCCAAAATTCAAAGATCCGGTAAGATCCGGCAGAAAAGATCCGGATCCGGTACCGGAACCGGATCCAGTCAGATCCGGCCAGATCCACCGGAACCGAAAGATCCAGTCGCACCTGGACAGGGATCGTTCTTCTTCGGTATCTTCCGCTAGGGTGCCACTCGATTCCAATTCAAGAGCACCATCGCCAATCGATGCAGCAACATCGGCCGTGCTAACCACAGTGTCGTGCACGCCCCTTTCTAATGAACATGATGGCATGGATAAAACTCCGCATGCCGAAAATTCAGAATACCGTTGATCGTTCTCCGTCATGATCTTTGATTCTCTATCATCCCACTTCTTCCGCAGTAAATCGAAAGACGAAAATTGCAGGATCTTCGCGAGCACGTAGTCGCTTAGTGGGTCAGTTCCCGCGTAATCAAATCTGGGCAATTCTTGCTCGACTGAAGACCATAACCTTAGCCACAAGCCAACCAAGTCTTCGTTTTGTAAAAGCAACACGGCGTACTTTCCACGGTTTAATGCCACCAGCCGATAATACACATCGTCAAACAACCGAGCTGCCATACAAATTTGCCTCTTCAACTGGGCATTTTTCATAATATTAAACAATGTCGAGATGATATCTCGATCGGTCGACAATGAATCGCTCTCGGCCATAATTTTTTCCAGGACTATCAATAAGGAAATATGAACACTCGAATTTATCGAAGTGAAACCAAGCTCTCCCTTCGGATTCGCCATGAAAGCCTGAAAAAAGAAAACATTCAAGCATTTTTTAAAAATGACGATTAAAAAATATTGGGAGACGGGCAAATATATATTTCGCGGTTTTCTGGTAAATTGACACCGAAGAATTCGATTAAAAGCACCTCCGACCGATAAAAAAATGTTCTAGGGCACTGAAGATTTTTTTGAAAATTTTGCCTCCTCGATTTCCAAAATTCAAAACCTTGCGAAAATTCGAGTTCCTAACCAAATCAAATTAAACTTACCTTATTCGATGGAGAAAAATTTTCTGTATTGAACTAAGCCACTTTTTAACGATTACAGTCCTCACTGTTCGATCATTTCGTCCAGAAATCGAATATCGACGAAAATTTGCCTGCGACTAGTCGCAAGTGTGCGCACAGGGCAAGACCGGAGGGTACACAACTGAACTTCGCACTTTTACGATGTGTACAGGGGTACGGATCCGCGCGACTAGACGTCCACCTGCGACTTCTTGCGACCGCAACGAAATTAAGGTGCGTGGTCGCTCGCTGCCGGGCAGCGCTCGTGCCTGGCGCTCTTTTACGATGTTAATTATGCAATGTAGATGACTGTTTGGAAAGCAGCTTGAAATCTCAAACTTATGCGATTTGTTATCGGAGAAGCTTCTGAAGTCATTTAAAAAGGCTGGCAGTTACCATTTTACTCGCTCTTGCAAAGAATTTCTTCAAACCGGTCATGAGGTTTGGGTCGTTCTCGAATTCACCCACTTTCGACGCAAGATCGAGGAACTTTTCTCGAATTATATTTCGCGGAATCACATTATTGGTCTAAATATTTCACATTCAGCAATACAGCAAAGTACATAAAAGGGGCCTTTTACTGCACCCATGACCACTTTAGGACCAGCCCCAGACCCCCCTGCAACATGACGTACTCCCTAGCATGGTTCCCAGCACCTTGCAAAACCAGAATTTGAGGAGGTTTTGATGAGTATGAGGAGGCAGTTTGGAAAGTTTTGAGGAGGTTTTTTCGCTAACAAATGACTTCGCTATGCTTCACAAACTGACACACAGTATTTTCTAACTGATAACCATACCCTCATCCCCACCCATCTCATCGTTATGCTCTAGAAAACAAACGTGAGCACCTGAACGCATCAAACTCACGATCAGCAGGGATGGGTCGATATCACTTTTTTTGAAATCAGGATTTTTTGCATTTTTCTGTGTTTTGCCTATGAGCCTACTGTATATTCCTCACTAGAGCACACTTTTTAGTCATCCAGGTTTCTTGGCTTTTTTTGATATACGAATCCGTTTGCGTAGTTTTCTTTGAAGCGATTTTCACCTCGCAAATAATGGACGCCTTGAAACCATGGGCTAAGCAATGAACGTGTTTGTTTTTTATGTGACGAGGATCAGTTAGCCGACAGACATAATCTTTTCAAAGACGGTGACGTTCCACACTAGGGTACGTGCTCCTGCAAATCCAACTCGTCAACGACGATTCCGAAAATTCCATGACCCATCGCTAAAAGTCTTCTTCATTCTCGCAACTACAACGAATAACGCCACTAAATCCTTCTTCATCCACAGCCAAAAATTCGTGAATTTTGTTTTTTAAATGACTTCGGAAGCTTCTCTAATAACAAATCGCATAAGTTCGAGATTTCAAGCTGTTCTCCAAACAGTCATCTACATTGCATAATTAACATCGTAAAAGAGCGCCAGGCACGAGCGCTGCCCGGCAGCGAGCGACCACGCACCTTAATTTCGTTGCGGTCGCAAGAAGTCGCAGGTAAACGTCTAGTCGCGCGGATCCGTACCCCTGTACACATCGTAAAAGTGCCTGAACTTCGCACCACACGTTTTCCAAGGCAGATATATACACAGTCAAGGCATGGTTGAAGCATTGGAAGTTTTTGGCGCCCATGAATACTGCTATGGTATTCAAATGCTCCATTATTGCTTGCTGGGAATATTTTTAGGCGTCTGGGAAGCAGTTTTGTTACAAAGGGCCTTCTTTGCTTTTTTTGGGAAGTTGAGTTTTAGGGCAATCTGAACCTGCATCAGGGGTATAATTGCGTTGTAGACCTTGTAAAACCCAACTCGCTTGAGTCATACCCCAGCCCGCTGGGAATGAGTGTGTGCTTGCGTGCGATCGTACTGTAGTGTAAAGTTTGGTAAGGTATGGTCTGTATGCCACGGCGCGGAAAACTGGATGTCGCCTCATCTCATCTCGTACACAAACAATTTCATTTCCACGCTCTTTTCCCACGCTGACGACCAGCCGACAAACACTAGTTCAACCCCCCAGTATTTTACCACTAGATTAACTTGCTTAACTTCCCACCCGATAGCAGCTGCCGCTCCGCTCCTCAAACTCAATATAATGAGCATTCCTATTCGGGCACCCACCGACCTCTTGACATTCCTTTACTATTTTATTTACTGTATGTGCCTATTCGATGCTGATGCGCAGTGAGAAGTTGAGGGGTTGTACTGTACGGTCGGTCCGTCTCTCTTTTGTTGGAAAAAAGTAAAAGCGATAGTGCCGAAGTGGCTATGTGCTAGTTATCGAACCTTATCTGATGGCTGGATTCCAGCTACCACACTATAGCTCCTTCCCCGTTTTCTTACAGTACTGAGCATTTTGTATTATTCGTACAATTTTTTAGCTTAAAATGTGCCTTGCTTTTATTTTCTGTGATGGCGATTTGCTGAGTGAGTGAGCAGAATAAAGAAGAATCTTTCCACTTGCATCTTGCAGAAATGTTTCCTGCACTGAATCACATTCTGTGGGCGCAGAGTGGGCGTAAATGATTCTAGTTTTCGGTTTCACGAATCCCGTTGTGGCCTGCCCATGCACCGTGTAATTTATGGGACCCATTCTGTACATTTCTTGCCCATGCTGAGAAATGTGTAGCTTTCGACTTTTTTGCATGGCTAGATTTCTAAGATCGTTCCATGAAAACGACCCATGACGTTGCTGTCGTTGAAAAGCTTCCTGGCGATGAGGGTGGGCTCAGAGTGTGCCAGTAGCATGCTGATCTGTTGAAGTTCATGGATGGATCGACAAACCGAATAGAAGGCGTGATTCAATAGCACTTTGCATAAGTACTCCAGCCGAGATTCCAGTGCTTGCAGTCGTGGGGTCACAATGTCACTCTCTCCATTGTCTTCTGCTTGACGTTTAGATCTCCGTAGATCACTCGGCGCGATGACTGAACCCATTGTGATGACAATAGGGACTCCTTGATCCGTCATTGTTGCTTCTGAGCTGTCGCAAACCGTGACTTTCCCTCGACCATTATTCCAGGTGAATGCCAGTTCATAGCCGTCACTCAGGAATTAATTGTCCCGAAGTTTTTCATTGATTGACTTCCAGAACACGTTTTCACACTCGGTCGTTTCTTTTATCTTCCATACTAGGGCGCTTTGATCATGTAATATGCAGGCCTCCTTGTCGTAGTCGCAGTGCGCGACGTTCGCCAAGTTCGATTCCATGTGGCCATGGTATGATTGGTAGACTTTGTCTTTGATCAGAAAACAATTAGTAGTCAATTAGTAGTCTCTCTGGCATACCACTTACAGCAGTCCCAAGCATTGCCGCTTGTGTTTGGTGGCTCCACACGGTTTTCGGTAAATGCAGAAGTCTCACTCCCCAATAGTGGGCCTTCCCGACAGCGACGATGTTCGATTATTTCCCAACATTCAGGGTGTGGTGACTCTTCCCACATAAGCAACTCGACCGTTCACCAAGACTGTTACTCCGAACTATACACACTTCCTTTCCATTAAGTTACACGAAGCAAAGGTTACTCCCTAACTGTGGGATAGTTTAGACGGGTCGGGCCTATCGCCCCATAGCTACTAGTGCTAATAATCGTAAACATTGATCACTACAGTTCAAACACTAAGCTAACAGTTCGTGATTACGCGACACTCCCACACCAACGATTTCATCATGGATTGTCGGCCGTGGTCGCTTTCACAATGTCCGCCAACGTGATGAGGCGTGGATCCCTTTCGACGGGGGGCGTGGCTCCTTCGGCGCGGAAGCGCCGACGCATGTACTTGACAGCGCATGACCCGATAAACTGCAAGGTCCCCATAGTACAGCAACTGTAGACCCAAATCCACAAAACCTTGCTGGCCCAATGGCTGATGAATCCCCACGGTGTCAGGCTGCTTACTGCGTCGAGAATGGCTTGTGCGTCCTTGGATGTAGGAATATCATGTGCTACCTGTGCTAAGTGTCGTAAGGTTTCTGCTTGCCCGTCTACTGTGGCGAACAGGTCATTTGGACTGCTATGTGCTCGTAGCTCTTTCTGGGTATACAACTGTATCGGCTTGTGAATAACTGCTGTAAAGTCAAAGTATTCTGCTATCTTAGAAGAATGCAGTGCATGCTCGATTAATTGTCCTGCAAACGGCTTGACGATCCCGTTGTGTGCGGTGTAAACCAATAAGCCTTGGTGGGATCACTGATGGAGACTTCATGGGCTAAATCACAATCGATGGGGCAGAATTTGCATAAATAATGGATGTTTTGGGATCCATGTATCCAATTGAAGATGTGCCTCCTACTGTAAAGTTCACAGGGTGCATCGGTCTCCCATCTTGCAAAACTCGAACCAGAGACAAAGCTAAAA
>JASANH010000739.1:0-11303 GCA_030248295.1 Mesodorylaimus sp. YZB2_4 | reverse complement strand
CAGGTTGATCATATTTAAAATATACAAACGTTACTGGATTTTATTATATTGATTCCCTAAAACTTTTTTACTATCCATGCTGACCCTTTGACAAACTCTTTCTATCGAAATGTCAAACCATCTGACGTTCTTGCACCTATCCTGTAATTCATCATGTCTCTATACAGATATTTAGGTCCATGTCCTCTATCATCATCATTCTCACCGACTACTCTTAACATACAAACATTGAATCGGCGTGAAGAAACAATCAATGTAAACACGGTCAGGTCGAGGACTGCGTGTTTTTAAAACTTCCTTTTCAGTTTTTCTTTCAAACGTCTGGGTGACCGGCGTCATTGTGGTGGATGAGATCGGTTGCCTTTTTCTTCCTCCCGCCATAGCTACTCGTAACTGGTGGACGTGCTTGACAATTTTGCGGCCTTGGCCATTTCTAAACAAATGCAAACTTGTACAAAACAACCACAAAAAACAGACCTCCAGCGCTACGGTTCATCTGTGATGCCTAACAAACAGTTGTAACTGGCAGTTTAGCGTTTTGTTCTTTGATTAAAGGACCGACATTTCTTTTAACTAACGAATGAGGAAAACGTCCCGCTATCATGCAAAGTTCGCAGAGCTCGCAGTTCGCACAGTTCGTTTCATGCCAAACAGTCATCCATCAGTATTCAAGTCATATTCTTACCTTTTACTCAGGAAACCCGGAAATCGAATGGTAGCAGTTTCGGTTGAAGGAGCAGTCAGCAACAAGAGTGCAAGAAGCAGGCATAGTTTTCCCAGTTCCATTGCCGCTTGTCACTAAATCACTAGGGAGGAAGGAGTGGTAGTGAAAGCAGGGACTGCCTGGTTTTACAGGACTCGCCATTTATATATCGAAGCATGTGAACGAAACGAGCGGATATGTGCCTGAAAATAATCATTTGGGTATGTCTGATGTCTTGTTAACTATGTTTGCACAATACGTTGACTCAGAAATTAAGACCTCATGATCAAATTAATGAGAGCACGAGGCCTCAACTCAAGCGATCTTCTAAGGAGCTCCAAGTAATGACGGTCTTCTCATTTCCGCTCTCGAGTTTGTAATCACAGTGGCCTATGTTTATTGCCTGCGATACGTCCAGTACATTTGACTACCGGAATGTTCTGGTCGTACCTTCCTGACTTGAGTTCATCCTTCAGGGAAGGGTCATATGATCCTCGTGAAATGCGAAGAAGCTGCGAGCTGTTGCCCCTAGAATGGCGACATTGGCAGTGAAACGAATGGTGAGTGCTGTAGGTGCCTCGATAAGTGGCCCGCGTACCTGGCAGTGCCCATGCTTTGAAGAAGTTAGTACACAAGTAGCGACCTACTCATTGTCATGAACGCGTGTTTGGCGAGGCGGCAGGTATGCCTAAAATGCTTGTGTAACTGCCCATCCCAAGTGTGGAATAGTGCATATCAAAATGATATTTCTCCCCCCTCATTTTAGATTTTTTCACACGTGGAAATTCAGCGCTTGCTTCTAGGCGAGTTTTGCTTGAGTAGGCTGTATCAGAGCCACATCGGAATAGAATGGACCGAGAAATTTTATTCATAACCATTCCAAATCGAATCAATAGCCAAAATGCCATCCTTTACGCAAAATGCACTTTTTCACACGACGGGACATGGACATGCATAATCTTTTACAGTCTTTTACAGATGTGATCATATTCCACCCATCAATCAATTTTTCTTTCAACTCATCGATGTGTCGTGGTTTCTTTTTCATGACGTTCGACCAATTTTTGTCATCCCAATCCTTTCGATCTTTGCACCACCGTAAGCGATTGTTGGCCGCAACTTTGGTCAGTAATGGCTTCTTATATGTCACGTAGCTATTCAAGCCATGTTCTCGTAGACGTCTGGACACCGTGGATACGCTTATTGTCACCCCAGCCTCAGCTAAGTCCCGTTGAATGTCTGGAAGAGATGCCCAACGATCTCGCTTCGCGAGCGTTACCATTCTTCGATCGTCGCTAAACTTGTGCAGCGTTTACGGCCACAGTTTTTGTAGTTCCCACTTCGCGACAGACCATCCAGATGTCATCTCCACACGTTTCGGATGCAGGGTTTTGACACACCAAGCTCCTTCGAAATTTTGTTGTTGCTAACGTTCGCCAATTTCATCCCAATAATTTTGAGCTTCTCACCTAGAGGAACGAATTTTCGACCCATGAGGAAAATGAACAAAACCCTGAAAGTACAAAATGAAGTGCATTTAATTAGCTTTCCAAAAAGCATATGAAAACAACATTTAGTCGATGTTTAAGTCCATGACGATCAAAAGAAAAAAAAACACTTTCCGGTTACGAAACAAAAAAACTTGAAATTGATTTTTTAGAATTTGCAATACTTAAAAAAAAAACAGGCAAAGACCAGATATGCATTGGAAAGAGCAGAGAAAAAGCTACAAAATGACATCTTACTTTTGATTTTTAATAAAAGATTTGATTTATGGTAAACGTACGAATCGTAGATGACCAATTTTCACAAATAACGCAAATTTTTGACTTTTCTCTTCAATTGATGCCAGCGAATAATTTTCTGTTGCAAGACAACTCAAAATAGCAAATTTCGAGTCCGTGGTAACAGCAGACATGTTGTTGACAAGATGAATTTGTTCTGCACACGCACGGGCATGCACGCGGCAAGTTCGAAACAAAAATGAGAGGGGGGAAATAACATTTTGACAGGCACGTTCGGTGCAATCTCATATCCTAGAATATTCTGGCCATACTTCTAACTTTGGCTGATCTTTCAGGGAAAGGTCACATTGAGCGTGCATTAGTGTATTAACTGTTGCTAGAATCACACAGCATCTCCAGGGAAACAGATGGTGAGTGCTGCCGCGTTATACTGTAGATCTTACGCATTAGTGTTCAGACTGCGCATTGAAGTACACTTAGCTAACCAGACCATTTACCTCAAAATCTCAACCACCACTGGACTGATCGTGAAAGCCTTCACTCCGACTCGAAACCAAAAAAGTACTATATCGCAGGGGCTTCAAAAATCTGTGTCGATCAATCACATGCTGACGCTGACGAATATGGCTGACCCCAAGTGGAAAAGAGTTTTTTTGGATTGGGTTCAAAAAAGTCAGCACGCACAACCCAAAACCACTCTGTCTTGAAACTTGACCCAACCAAACATAAAACAAAAAATGGGTTGGGTTTTTGGGCCTGATGGGACCTGAAACTCAAGCATGTGTCCGGTCCAATACCTGCTCTAGTCTGCTGATGAATCATATTCAAATGCAGATAACCGAATGTTGAGTGCTGTATGTGCCCCGATAAGTGAGTCGCGAGCCTGGCAGTGTCCATGCTATGAAGAAGTTGGTACACAATTATCAACCCACTCATATCGTAAGCGAGTGCTGTCAGGTGGCGTGCCTGTCAAGAATGTTTATATCCCAGGGCGTGGAAGACGTTCGGTGCAATCTTAATTCAAAGACTATTCTGGCCATACAGTACATCTAACTTTGCCTGTACCTTCGGGAAAGGTCACATCATTCGCGTAGAATGAGTATGCATTTACGGACAAACTGTTGTTTCACACAGTATTGCCAGGGAAACGAATTTCAAAACGAATTTGCCGCGGCAAAGCAACCTCGTCAGCGCTACGAATTTGGTTATACGCGCTACTTGTCGTCGGCCGTGGGGAAAAAACTCGACAGACACGGGCGTTTTTTCTGGCTTCCATGAACTGAGCAAATTTCCAATGGTTTCTGGTGCGCTGGATGGAACGCGCACATTCCCATTGTCGCTCCAGGTGACCAGCGGTATGACTACCACTGTTGAGGGGCTTCTACTCGATAAATCTACGAAGCCAGAAACCGATGCTACAATGGCAGGTGCCGATCGAAAAACACCTAGCGCAGCGGGTGGTTTTTAATATGTAGATATCATTAAGACACCTGGGGTCGTTGCATAAAACTACGCCAAATCGCTGACGCCATCTACCCATGTGTATTAGGGTAGACAATTCCAACTCATTGCGCCAGCTTTTTCAGTTTCGCGATAGTTCCTACTGCGCCCATGTCTTATACGGTTATATACTGCATGTGAAAACAACATGAACACACACGAAAGCGTGTTGGCGTATAAGATCGAGCTGCCGTGAAAGTTGGCGTAAATGAGTTGACTTGGCGTGAGTTGACGGCCCCCTGGCAGAAAGGGCGCCAAGAATCTTTTGCACTACACAATGAAGCATGCAAATTCAATCTAACGTTAATTCCCAAAGACAAATCTCATTTTCGGCTGGCCGCCATATCGCGGCTTCAGAAATTTCCGTTGATGGGTATCCCGTAATCCTGCAACGCAGCATAGTCTTTTAACTCTGTATTAGAGGCAGATGTTTTGAAGACGGTAACGCTGTGTACCCTGCCCGACAGATTTTTGTATCCTCTAATCCGGACAGTCGAGATTGTGGAAATGTCCACCAACAGCACATGCGTTCTACTGGAGGATAAACACAGGGCAAAAATTGTTAAGCAAATCGCTGGAGAAGCATATCTTTGGATTTGGCCTATTTGCCTAATCTTCGTTTTAGTGGTCTTACGGCGTCGTCATGTGGGAACTGATCAGTCGTGGCCAGCAACCATACAGCGAAATCGCTTTGATCGAACTGCGAGGTTTCTTGAAAAGTGGTGCTCGCTTGGAAAAACCAGCCGAATGCCCCGATATTGTGTAATATACATATTTTAGCGCTCCATGTTACATCTCTTAGAAAACGCAATCCCCTTTGTTTCTAGCTATGAAGTCATGAAAGCGTGTTGGGTGATTCGTCCTAGTTTTCGTCCAGAGTTCAGTGATATCTGCGAAGGCTTGCCAGTTCTTATTCAAGCTTTGGACGATGCAGAAAATTTAGACCAGCCTGATTACTTCGATGTCATAATGCCACTGATGGCACGGCGTCAAATAGAGAATGAGAATGAAATCGAAGTATCGCCTCCCCAAACACCAGTGCACGTGCAACCATCTACGGCTAGAAAACGTTCAAGGAAGCATGCGTTTAGTCGGAATCCGTTCACGTGGACAATGCCTAAACGTGTTCCATTCAGGGAAAGAAATAAATCTTTGCCTTAGCCTGTGTTAATATCAACTTTTTGACCAGGTTTCAGTGGTTAAGTTTTACAAACGTGTTTTGTATTGTATGGCTTTGTGTACGGTGCTAGCACTTTGATAACAGATACTTCTATGTAGCATCGGGAAAATATTATTATTTATAAAAAATTGTGAGTGTATTATCTGTGACACGTTCTTGCTAAGTGGCATGCGCATAAAAGCTGATTATCCACACATCAGCACACATCGAATTTTTCCCTTTGACGCGGCAGAAATAATACAAATAAGTTCCAAAGTTCAAAGTGAGTGGAAATTGAGAAAATGAAGGATCACCGCGTCAAGCGTCTGAGCAAAATCGTCTGATTCTCGCACGGCTGACACGGATGACGGGTGGATATTCGATGTATTGTTTTCTAATAAGCTTGTTATTTTGCATGCGAGCATCTAATAAGCCCTGGGGACAAGGAGTAGAAGGGAAGTTCGTCGACTGTCGTCCTTAGGACTCCACTCCACGCGTTTAGCGAGGAGTCCTCCTCGCGAAAATTTAGCGATATATGTCGATTTGCGTCCACTAAAATTTTGGCGAAGTAAAGGCCTCTATGTACACCGTTTAACATCTTGCTGTCCTTTTCTTATCTTGTTTTAATTGTGGGCATTTTTTATTATTAAGTACAATTTCATTTCTCCCTTGGGGCTTTCAAATGACAGCAAAAAAGACGAAATCAGTAAATGAAGATAAATGCTTGGCGATAGCTTGGCCTACGGCCTGACCCAATGCTCGCACATTACGAGCGAAATCTTGACCGTGTACGTGAAGGCTAATTTATGCTGGGCACCGAGTTCTCTGTGACAGAGCGGCGCACGTTAGTACGTACATTAATTTCTCAATTTGTGATGCCAAGAAATATCAATAGTCTAGGTACTTTGTTGGAAGCAGGACAAACATCAGATATGTTGCGAGTCAGAGATGCTCCTACATTTTAGGAACCATAAACCTGGGCAGATGCTTATGACTTGCCGGAGGCGGCAGATAAGGCGTGTTTCGAACAACGTCTCTGTTTCCTGTCGCGAACGGGTCATAAGTCACGTCAGATGGATGTTTGGATGCTTCGTTTGAGCTCTGACACAGCTGCTTTTTAATTAACCGTACCTGGCTGCCATGTAGGCACTGGATCAGGTCAGGTTCAACCCGACGGGTCAGGTCGGGTTGACCCGACCCGACCCGACCCGACCCGACCCGAAAGTCTCTGACCCGGAATTTCGGGTCGGGTTGACCCGAACTTGTTTTATGCTGGGCACCGAGTTCTCTGTGACAGAGCGGCGCACGTTAGTACGTACATTAATTTCTCAATTTGTGATGCCAAGAAATATCAATAGTCTAGGTACTTTGTTGGAAGCAGGACAAACATCAGATATGTTGCGAGTCAGAGATGCTCCTACATTTTAGGAACCATAAACCTGGGCAGATGCTTATGACTTGCCGGAGGCGGCAGATAAGGCGTGTTTCGAACAACGTCTCTGTTTCCTGTCGCGAACGGGTCATAAGTCACGTCAGATGGATGTTTGGATGCTTCGTTTGAGCTCTGACACAGCTGCTTTTTAATTAACCGTACCTGGTACCGTACCGTACCTGGTACCGTACCGTACCTGCCACAGCAAACTGTTTTGCAATGGTAACATGGATGGTGGTCAATCATTGGTACATATTTGGTGTTTGGGTACAGACTATACTGCTCTTGCAGCCAGGTATATCCAGGAAGTTATGTCATATTCAGGAATCAAATGTGCCTGTAAATACCCCTACGACCTGCTAAAAGTTATCAATTCCTTCTTATGTTAGAGTACGGCTAGTCCCACTCATTCATCAGAGTTGAGAAGAATGTTTATGAGAACTCTCACATATCGACCCTTCCCTTTGCAGAAATTACTCAGAAAAATTGGTCATTCTCGCAGCTTACAATTCGTCTGACATTCTTGGAAGTTACGCAGAATGAAAACGTGGAATGAAAGACTTTATGCACGCATGCAGGAAGCATATACTGCAAATCCTGGAGTCGAACAACTACGAAAAGGTTTCTGCAGCTGCTTATTGTAGTAACTTGCAAAATTTCTGTATTTTGACCTGTTTGACCCGATCTTTCAAACAAATGACCCGACCCGATTTTGACCCGACCCGACCCGAAAGTTCCTGACCCGATCCGGGGTCTACTGCCATGTGCAAATTATTGATCAAAGGAGACAGCCACCTCGTAACTTATAAGTGTTAGTTGCATAGCACGGTTATGTGAATGACGTCACAAAGGCGACAAAAAACTTTGCGTTAATGTATACATAGTCTGGTAACAGCATTTGTGTTCGGTCACAGGTCGATGCTCGAAGCAAGGAAGAGCAAAACCAGTTGTTTTGATGTTTTAATGTGTTCCCTGTACGCCTGGAAATACAGTAAAGTGCTCGTTTGGAGATTTTAGTCCTGAACCTTGTAGTACTTCACATCTCGCATCGTGTGTTATGAAATCATGTAGAATATCTCACAGTCGGTATTCCCACGCCATGAAACATACTAAGTTTTAGAGAACACCTACTTAATGCTGCTTGCATGACTCGACGATGCGTCATGCCTGATATGCGTGGGAGACACTACTATTAGTCGTATGTTTTGTCTCCATCTCGCTAAAAATCTTTCTGGACTCCTGTAAAGGCTAGGGCCCGACCCAAAACAAAAGACCAGTATCACAAGTGCGTTTACTAAAAGCAGCCACACATCAAGGAGCACAACGAGATACTAGCGAAGGCACAATAACACAAGTCAGACAGAAAATGGCTGGGCCGCACCTTAGGCAGTCGAGGACAAATGCCATAGGCATACATTATGGAAATCAGGTCGACCCAGCCCTAGGCTTAGCGCATTAGCATGGACCCCGATGGTAAAGAATAGTTTCGGGTTTAGCACCTGAGCATCACTGTACCTGGGCATCAGGCCTGAGCATCATTGGCGCCTCGCTACACAGCGGTTACTGTACTCCAGTCGTATCCAGCCCGTTACACTCCGCTTTGACACCCCGCCGTTCTCCATCGGTTTAAATTCACATCGTCGTTTAGGTTCACGTTAATGATCTTCATGTCTTAATTTACCAAGCTGACGCACATGGTCAGGCTGGTGTCCACCAGAACGTCCACATCTCCATCGTCTGAAGAGTCTGCTCGGGCTTCGATTGGACGGGCCGGTTAGCGATCAGAAAAGGGTCTTCTTATCAACAATACAGACATGTCATTTTGGCGTACCCTTGGGTGCCCTTGGCTGGTCATATGTAATCATACTGTACCCTTGGTTGCCCTTGGTTGGTCATATGTAATCATACTGTACCCTTGGGTGCCCTTGGTTGGTCATATGCAATCATACTGTACCCTTGGGTGCCCTTGGTTGGTCATATGCAATCATACTGTACCCTTGGGTGCCCTTGATTGGTCAAAGGCGATCAAACTGTACCCTTGGGTGCCCTTGATTGGTCATAGGCGATCATACTGTACCCTTTGGTGCCCTTGGTTGGTGATGCGGCAATGCAAACCCAATTGCCCTGGTGACAGATATACCGTCACCTTTCATCAGGGTTGAGGTTGGAGGTTGATCATATTTAAAATATACAAACGTTACTAGATTTTATTATATTGATTCTTTAAAACTTTTTTACTATCCATGCTGACCCTATGACAAACTCTTTCTATCGAAATGTCAAACCATCTGACGTTCTTGCACCTATCCTGTAATTCATCATGTCTCTATACAGATATTTAGGTCCATGTCCTCTATCGTCATCATTCTCACCGACTACTCTTAACATACAAACATTGAATCGGCGTGGAGAAACAATCAATGTAAACACGGTCGGGTCGAGGACTGCGTGTTTTTAAAACTTCCTTTTCAGTTTTTCTTTCAAACGTCTAGGTGACCGGCGTCATTGTGGTGGATGAGATCGGTTGCCTTTTTCTTCCTCCCGCCATAGCTACTCGTAACTGGTGGACGTGCTTGACAATTTTGCGGCCTTGGCCATTTCTAAACAAATGCAAACTTGTACAAAACAACCACGAAAAACAGACCTCCAGCGCCTGTTCATCTGTGATGCCTAACGAACAGTTGTAACTTGCAGTTTAGCGTTTTGTTTTTTGATTAAACGACCGACATTGCTTTCAACTAATGAGTAAGGAAAACGTCCCGCTATCATGCAAAGTTCGCAGAGCTCGCAGTTCGCACAGTTCGTTTCATGCCAAACAGTCATCCATCAGTATTCAAGTCATATTCTTACCTTTTACTCAGGAAACCCGGAAATCGAATGGTAGCAGTTTCGGTTGAAGGAGCAGTCAGCAACAAGAGTGCAAGAAGCAGGCATAGTTTTCCCAGTTCCATTGCCGCTTGTCACTAAATCACTAGGGAGGAAGGAGTGGTAGTGAAAGCAGGGACTGCCTGGTTTTACAGGACTCGCCATTTATATATCGAAGCATGTGAACGAAACGAGCGGATATGTGCCTGAAAATAATCATTTGGGTATGTCTGATGTCTCGTTAACTATGTTTGCACAATACGTTGACCCAGAAATTGAGACCTCATGATTAAATTAATGAGAGCACGAGGCCTCAACTCAAGCGATCTTCTGAGGAGCTCCAAGTAATGACGGTGTTCTCATTTCCGCTCTCGAGTTTGTGATCGCAGTGGCCTATGTTTATTGCCTGCGATACGTCCAGTACATTTGACTACCGGAATGTTCTGGTCGTACCTTCCTGACTTGAGTTCATCCTTCAGGGAAGGGTCATATGATCCTCGTGAAATGCGAAGAAGCTGCGAGCTGTTGCCCCTAGAATGGCGACATTGGCAGGGAAACGAATGGTGAGTGCTCTAGGTGCCCCGATAAGTGGCCCGCGTACCTGGCAGCACTGCAAATCGCCTTTTATCATGGACAAGAAATTGATCAACCCTCTAATCGCTTGCTGCGTCACGCTGCCTATCGCCAATTTATCTTTTGGTGTTTTGGTCGAATCGGATATAAGAATCGACTGCAAATTCCATCGTGCGCAGTTTCAAAGATAAGGCAGGTGAGGAAGTTTGGTTGAAAAAGAAATATGTTGCTTCGGTGTCACATACCTACTATATAACGTAGCTTATCTAACTTTTAGGCGTTTCCCGATCCTGACGAAACTTACGTTGGACTCCACGACGCCACAGATACTGGAAATTGGTTTGAACTTCTTCCATAGTTTTTCCGCTGTCAAATGCTGTTATTTGTGTCTCAGAGGATTTTAGGTAATGGACCTAATATGACGCAAGAACGATTGAATCCTCGCTAGTCCGTCTCTAAAGCATGTTTTCTCTTACAGCAAGCAAAAATAAAGATTTTAGAAGATTTCACCGCGGACAACTTAAAAGCGGCACCGAACTATTCATATATACGAGAAAACATACAAGAACAACAACAAGAGACAGTGCTTGTACTATGTAGTCACTGACAACGAGCCGTCATAGGTTTGTATAACCTTGTTTTCATCATTCGATATCTGTCTTATAGTGCATGCGTGCTTCACACCGTCGAGTGAATTCGATATGATAAAACTGTATGCCGATTCAGAAATCCAGTTTCTCCTTGTTAAAATCAGATTCTGCCTGATGATTGATGTACGGAGAGACTGGTACAAGTTTAAATGCCACTTTGAAAACGCTTTTCAAAACCACCTCGTGAGATGAATGTTCAAAGTCCATTTGTGTACGGCGTGCGCCCACTGGAAAATAAAGTTGGTGGAATCGGACCTGCTACTCACCTAAGGTTCATTCGGAATTTCATCCGACAGTGCCAGTTATCGTCATCCACAACGCCGACGTCACTAGTATTCAAGAGATTAGTCGCTGAAAATTCCCACCAAAAATGGTACGTCCTGTTTTGGACAACCCACAAAATTTTGGGTGTAGAAACGAGAGCTATCCAATGTCCAGTAAGAATGAATTAGTGAATAATCGTGAAGAATCGGAGAAGAAATCATGCGAAGAGAACAAATTACGCATGAATGGAACGAAAAAAAGAGAGGCTGAAGCTGGAACTGGTGACGCGACGCCCAGGAGTTCTATCTGGCTAGGTGAGTTTGAGACAGTATTCTTTCGTTTTCTTTTTTCTTGTTGTTTTTTGAAGGTTTATGCCTTTTGCCACATGCTGAGGTGATAAAGCACTCGACCT
>JASANH010000361.1:0-11320 GCA_030248295.1 Mesodorylaimus sp. YZB2_4 | reverse complement strand
AAATTTACGTGAAATGAGTGGGCTACCACCTAAAATCAAATTTCCAGTCGACTTCCAACGTCGTATACCATCGCCGAAGAATTTGAATTACTTAAAAACGTCGAATTTCGAAAAATTGCTTCTTCATGGTATTGCTTCGATATTTTCAACTTTTTTGCTGAGGCATGGAATATTTGAGCAAGAAATCGTCGGTATTCTTTTTCATTAAATTATAGTTCATCACTAAAAAGCGTCTTGTTAAAACTTTGACGAAGTTTATTCGGCATCTCTCTCATGCATGCAGATCGTCTAATCCCGCTCAAGAAGCAGCTGCTCCCATATTTTATCGGTGCAGAGCATCAAACTTACAGCGACTTTACTACTCTACATATTGTCTACTTTGTTCACACCTTGGGCCCATCGCAGAATGAGATTCGACCTTCGCTTTTGGAAGCATAAACAACGTTGATGCCAAATTGGTTACCTCTGCGCATGGCATTGTGGGGGGAGTCGCTCGAAAGTTTATCGAAGAAAAATTGTCGAACTGTTTTATCGTTTGAATACAAATGCGAACAAGACCATGGTCACTGATCGTGATACTTCGGCTGATGCTGCGAGTAGCGTGCGATATAGTTCTGTCGAGATATTGTCAGTAATTGAAACTTCGTGTATGTCGGTGGACTGGCAGCCACTTGAGAACTGGCTTTCGGTGAGTCAGTGACTGGGGTTTTGCTGGTAAGCAGCGTGAAGGTGGACATTATTATCATCCGAACTTGTGCATTTGAGTTACAGAAGACACTGTGGACTCATATTCATGAGGAAGAGCGAGGTAATTTCTATGAATTGTTTACAGAATTTCTGTACATTTATTTCGTGTTTATGGATTATTCAAAGAGCTAACGTCTGAAGAGTGACAGGATTTTCAACTGACATAATTTTGCCGTGTTTCAATGTTCACCTCCCTGGGCTGTGAAAGAATGGGAGGAATTTCACGCCATACGGTCATTTTGATCGGTAGAGTATTTAGATGCTTAGCGCATAATTGATATGTACAGTTGCATAAAACGTCGCATATTAGCAGAGTTGCAACCTGTATTTTATTTTCAGAAGACTGCATGACTTCCGAACATAATTGATAGCGTTTTTATGCAGTTTTTTTAAGAAAAACCTGACTTCTTGGCAGTATGCTGTGGGAAGATGTACTGTACACGATGAAGTTGGTTTAAGTGCATATTCACGAATTTGTTTGATGAGCAGGGACTGATTTTTCTGGAAGATGTGGAAGAGGATTTTGAAAAAGATTTTGGAATAGTTTCTGCTATTTGGCCCTATTAAGGATTTCATTAGCATTCTTGAAAATTGGCATACTGACCCTTCGATAATCACTTCGCTATGCTTTTTGCGGTCGATGCAATACAGCCTGTAAATGCAGTTGCCTGAAAAAAAAGTTATATTTAAAAAAATGGAGGGCGTAGGAATTTATCCGTTCGCTTAGTCGAGGTTGGTGCCTTTGTTGACCACGCCCGCTATTTCCGACTCGGATTGGTCACATTTTTGAAGGCACTTGGAATATATGGCCGATCAATCTTCACTCTATGAAAGGTACACACTTTCCGACTTCTTGGCGTTGGTTTTCGCCGATTGGCATTGTTCTTGAGCTAGAAGAAAAAAAAATCACAATATAGTACCAGTATGCGCATCTACAGACCTGAAAACTGATTTTTTCCGCGCGATTCACTAGGTTAAGGCGCGGTCGATACTTACACAAAAAGGCGGGTAATTTGAAACCCTAAAAACTGTTGTTTTGGTCTTACCTCAAAATTGCATACTTTTTTTCAGGAACCTAAACTATATATTAGGTGCGCCTAAACTTCCTGAGAATCCTAGCGTTCAACTTATTATATAAAAAATACTCCCAATAGATCAGGTTCAAGCGATAATAGATTGCTTACCACACGTTCGTTACCAGAACGTTAAAATCTTCCACCAAAAGCTTCAAATGGGTGGTCAGAATCGTGACTTGTTTCGGCTCCAAAAGTGCTAACCAGTCCCTGCAGTCGTTTCGATAATTGATGCTTTTAAGCGTAATCCTTCATGACTCCCTTCAAGTCGTTCCTGCCTTCAAGAAAAGGGGAAAAATAAAAAAAATATTCTCCCACGAATAGATTATCCGCACGTTACTCATTTCACGATTCACAAAAATTAGAGGGAAATGTTGAAAATGAGCGCGTTTCTCCAGACCCTTGATTTCCAAATCGCAAGTCATGAAACCCGTAAAACGACCAGCCAAGACCAAGTTTGATAGTTGCTGTCCAGTTAGCTCATTTGGAATGTTATGATAGGGGAATTGCTTTCGACAATATGCAATCAAATCCGGATCGCGCGGAATTTTAAAAAAATTATTTTAATTGGCCTTGGAATCGTGGATCATGCTCTCTTGGAGAAGAAATTCGCACTTTTACATTATGACGACCTTGTGATTGGTGAAGAGGGAATACTTTTGCAAATGTTCATCGATTCGAGCGGTCCATTCTTGTCGTTCCGCCCACAGAATCTGATCAGATTCTGAGAGGGAGCGGTATCGACGTTTATGCGCCGGATATTTACATTTATCGAGGGCGTGAGCACGCCAAAAGCACTAAAACGAAATAAAAAAAGGTTTTCGACCAAAGACCCGGAAGGTTCTCGCGTTACATCGACCTCCTGATAACGATTGAAAACTATGCTCGATCCAAACAAGAAAAAAAAACGAGGAACGAAAAAGTCTTGCCACGGTTCAGCTCGCCTCATATCAGCCCGCAAATCTCACCCAGCTACTAGGTTCTTTCTGAGAAGGTCGTATAAATCTTGAATCATGCTGGATGGTCGCGTTTTTGCGACAAACCTTACAAAGTTTTCCTAACTCAATCCTGGATACAAATAAAACATTCTCAAACTGCGTGGCAAAGACAAACAAAGCATAAAAAATTACCACCGAGAGATAAAAAGCCCTTGGAAGGATCGATCTCATTCTCCATCGTCCAGCAGTCGTACAAATTCTTTAATGTCAACATCAATGAGGTAACATCAGCCTGAAAAATTAACATAAACAAAAGTAATCTGTCATTCGTTCGCAATCCTCTTCATCTTCATTGCAGACAAACTGCACCTTGTCAAAGTTTTCGAAATTTGCTTGGACGCAGAAAAATGTCGCTTTTACATCGGCTTTGGTATCTCTGGACACCAATGTTAACGCGGAAATGATGTTCTCCCTAATTTCAGAATTCGTCATTTTGAAAATAGTTTCGTCCTCATTTTCAATGAATTTTCTTTCACTTTTTGTTTGAACTAGCCGCACATCGTTTTCGGATTTTGGCGGAAAACACGTTCAAACCCTAATCTTTTGATAGCTCGAACGATTCGAAGACAAAACAGTAAATTTTGATGACAAAAATTTACTCAAGTCATCGCCCACATTTTTTGGTTGATAACCGGCGATTTAACTCGTGATCAGACGTCCAAGCGGGCAGCCTGTACTTGCGGCATAATTTCAAATCGTTTCTAACATTATTACAATTTTCGCTATTTAAATCCATTATGGCGTACCGATCAGTATCGAGAGCAGAAAAATCATCAGCGAAATTTGACTGTCCAGATGGCGTAATGGTTTTAATATCATAAACGCAATGAATGCGATAAAATTGAAGAGAAGGTGACATATTGATTTCAAAATTGGCCGATATTTTATGAAATTAAGTGACTCTTGGTCCGACGCAACCCCCGGTGAATATCTCTCGGGTTTAAACCTTTTTACAAGGCTCTCCATTTTTTCGACCGAATAAATGACGATTTAAATCCCAATTCGACTTGAAAAACAGGTAGCACGATGTACACGTGAAACTAAAATGATTATAAAAATTTGTTTCGCTTTAATTAAATTACATTCCAGCAACATTGGCCTCTCGCCAAGAATACCCTACATCTTGCACCATGGCTACCTTATAGATCTAGCAGGCTGGCTCAAGCACACAAACCGCTATCGATTGACATGTCACCATTGCGCGCGCCCTATTCCCTAGCGTTAGAGGAGGCCGGAGGGCTTAGCATACAAGTCTCTGGCCACGTCGTATCATTAAACTTACCGCAAAAGCAGTCATATTTTTAAAAACAGCTTCAAAAGCTGAATAAAATCGTCGTCTTTGTTTTGTAATTCTAAGGAAACAATAAAATTTTCAAATATCCCGCTTGCAATTGTTCACATGTACATATGCGACTCCTATAGCAAACAGTCTGCAAGTGGGCGAAAAATGATAACAGGACGAGTGCGCGCTGTTTTCTTTGAAATTCTATTGTCATATATTTCATATGATAACGACCAGAAAGAGGACACATAAGTTGATTCGAGTTATTTGGGTGGTGATTGTCAGATTAGCAGTCCCGTGGACGATTCTCGCCCATTTGCAGACTGTTTACTATAGGAGTCGCACATGTACATGTGAACAATTGCAAGCGGGATATTTGAAAATTTTATTGTTTCCTTAAAATTACAAAACGAAGGGTTATTTTAGCTTTTGAAGCTGTTTTAAAGAATATGACTGCTTTTGCGGTAAGTTTAATGATACGACGTGGCCAGAGACTTGTATGCTAAGCCCTCCGGCCTCCTTCAACGCTGGGGAATAGGGCGCGCGCAATGGTGACATGTCAATCGATAACGGTTTGTGTGCTCGAGCCGGCCTGCTAGATCTATAAGGTAGCCATGTCTTGCACCAAAAGAACTCGATTGTGGTAAAATTAAGATTCGGGCAGCATTTACAGTAATATTACTAATCTGGATCCAAACCTCATCTTCAACATTTTGAGCTGCGCACACGAGTGCGGTAAAATTAAGGATGAGATTGAGAATAAATCGAGCGGTCACAGTAATTCCTTCAAGGCAGTCGCAACAACTCTGAGCAAGATGGCGGCTCGAAAAAATGCGTTGTTTTTGGCTGACGCTTACCTTTTGGCTAGTCGTCGATGATTAGAAATTAGGGAAAAATGATTCGACTATTGCATCCAGTAATCAGTTTTGCATCTCGGATAAGCGTCTACTGATCTTCTGACTACTTTAACCCGGACATTATTTCGTTCGAACCGAAATTTGGAAACACGCTTCTGCCCGATGTTTATTGATAAACATCATTCCAGGGAATTCATCGATTCTCACACGCTCCGACGCCAGCTTGTTATCCATCAAGTAGTCCTGGTGAGTGTGATAAAGATTTTCCGCTTCCTGTTCGATTTCTCTAAATTTTTGAAGTTTATAGGCGGCGAGACAACAAAAAAACAAATGTTCTTCCCATTTTCCTTCGCACCAGTGCAATCATTTTTTTTTATACTCAAATGTGTTTGCTGTTGGCGATAAAGGGTGGCAGATCTTAGGTGCGAAAAATTTGGTGAAGCAATGGGCAAGTCGTTCACAAAGTAGACAAAAACGACCACAGACAAAAAGGTAGAAAATTGCAACTGAGAACAAACTAACAGTTTGAGACTTGAGCTAATTTAATCGAGCGTGAAACATTTTGCTTACTTTTGTGTCCTCTCTTTCAAGACTACATTGTGCCACGAGATCAGTTCCGTTGAATGCATCAATTGCTAAATCCATGGACGATCGATCCATTATTAAAGGCTCCTGCATACTAGGCGCGTGGACGCGTGCGGGCGTGCGAGCGCGCGTGCGTGAACGAAAATTCAGGTTATACTTCACGCGTGAAAGCTAGCGTGGGCGCGTGCGTGAAGATGGCGCATGCGTGAGAGAATGGGGGGAGGGGGTCGCGTGAACACGTGACGCCGCCTTGCGTGAGCCTCCGTAGCCCGATCAGTCTGCTAGGGGGCATGGTTTGGCAGTCTCACTCGTGAAATCGAAATGCCATATTCTGTGTTTACAGCAGATCGATATTTTAAAAATCCTTGTTGAGAATGCTTTCTAATTTGTCCAAAAAACATCTAGCAATAACCGCATTGACGGTCTAATGAAAAAAATATGTAACAAGTAAAAAAGGCAGCTTTCGATTTTATCTTTTTGAGCTGTCATGATTTCGAAAAATGACGTAACATCTGCAGTCTTCTATAGTATCTAATCTCAATCACTTAGCCCCGCAGCGTGGTCAATCCACCAAGCATTTCATTTGAGTAGTAGGGGACATTTGAAGTCTGAATTTATGCGGGAGTATCTCACGAATGGTAAGACCTGGATTAAAGTTAAAAAAGGCGTTCGAAAGCTCATCATCTTGCGGCTCAATACATTTAAAATCCTCCTAAGACCACGTGCTAGGGACATATGGGCCAGATCGCCCAAGTACACATTTTTATGTGTATTTTCATAAGGAGGGGGTGAAACGTTTATTTGACTTTTGCATCACCATGCACTCATGGGGTACTTACTACTGAGCACGAAAAATAACGGGGTCAAATTTTTCACTTGGAAAAGTCTCGGTCGACCCTTGCAGAAACCATGTCTTAAAAAAATCGTTTTTCAGTAATCCATGACGTGGATTTAACAAATTTGACAAAACTGTCGTGTTGTTTAATAAATTCAACCTCTTTCTGAACTTTTTCCTTTTTACTCCCGAAAAAACAAGTGAGATTCAAGGCTCCACGCGCGTGCGTGATTGATCCAGGAAAAGTCAATTTTGGTCCGCACGCCACGCGCCGCGTGCACGCTTAGCGTTCACGCGACCATCACGCGAGCCCAACTTTTTTGACCGGCATACTTCGACGCGGCGCGTGGCGTGGCCGCGTGATCACGTGACCGACCGCCACGCGCTCACGCCACGCACGCACGCCCGCACGCGTCCACGCGCCTAGTATGCAGGAGCCTTAAAGGCGGCTGATCACAGTCGTAATAAAGGAAGAAATTTGAATTGCTGATAGGGTTATTATTGCACCGTAAGCGTCGGCAAATTTCTCGGCCTCACTCTCCAATCTGCTCAATAAAAATGAAAAGGCGGAATTCAGCTTGAATGCAGAATTTTGTTCGAGAAATATCTGAAAAAAGTTGGGGTAAAATATTCAGGTTTTGCGCTGGATATTTGGTCTAAAACACAGCTTATTGCTCGAAAATAATGCTCGACTTTTCCGAGAATAATTGGAGCGAATAGTGGAAGGCGTATCATGAATATTTTTATAATTTTCAAGTCGGTCGTATGAGTTCCAGTCGAGTAATAGTTTTTCATCATCGCGTTGTAAATTTTCTGGTCCTAAGGCGACCACCATACTTCGAATTCTTTCAGTTCCGGGCAGATAATTTGATCTTCCAGCGGCGTGTCGATGTCTCGAGCTGTTTGCCAAGTCGACCGAAAATTGTTAGATCCAGTTTGCACGACGTAGGGGATCGACTCGGGACCCAAAAATCTCGGGTTGTCGGGATCGAAGGCTTTTCCGTTGTCTCCTCGCCCACTGTCCGCATGATCGTTGGCTGAATTTTGAATTGCTTTTGCCATGTTTGAGAATTCAAAAATGACTGGTGCAACGACGAATGCCTAAGTAAGGCCCGTTCAGACTTCGGTGTGTTTGTGTGATTGTGGAGGTGGGGAGGTGTGGTTGTGAAAGTTTTTTGCTTCCCGCTAGAATCAAACATCGCCCAGTGTGGTTGGCGTTGCTGAAGTGTGGTTGTGGCAACACGCCGCTAGAAGATCAAATCATTTCTTGGTCGGGTTTGGGAGACGGGGTCCGATTACGAGCCAACAGATGGCTTATCACGACTGGTGGCACGTTGATCGAGTGCCGACCACGCTGCGGCGAACAGTTTTCGTAGACCAGAAAACTGATTAAAGGTGCGATGATCAGAATGATAAGTAGGCTCAGTGAAACGATCAATACGTAATCCTTGTTGCTGAATCGTTGGTCGTTGTCCCGGGTATCCTTTTTCTGTACGCCAGTTCCAAATGTCGTCGACTTGAAATCTGTTTGTGTTGTCGATGATGAGGACGACCAAGGGCCCGACTGCAGAAGTTGTAACGCTTGACGCATCTATTCTCTTAGCGCCATCTATACTGGAGGTTGGGGGTAGCAAAACATCTAAAAGATAAATAACATTGTGGTTAGTCACACACATGCACACACACTAGGTAGATTTTTTTCCCACCTACCGTTTTCATTGCTATCATCACGAGCTTTTGTCTGATGAGAATAGACTAGCCGCTTTGTCGGTTCAAAGGCAGCCCTCATTTTCGAGATTGGTGTAGTTTCGGATTGACATAGACAACATTTCGCGTAGGCCACGTGCTGGGTGGCTAGCGATGTGGGTCCACTCAGAGGGAAACGTTCCTCAGGCTTGCCAAAATGAACAGAATGCATTTTCTGAGACGTGTCGCTTATCTTTGTGGTTTTGCAAAAAACTGACAGTTGTAGCGATGTTTCCGATTTAGCGATGACACTTCGCAAATCGATTCAACATCTGCGCCTCACATTTGTTCAATTCCAGACAGTCCTCAGTGAAGTTGAAGCCATGCTAAACTCCAGACCACTTGTTCATGTGGGGTCCGACTTCCTAGATGGACAAGCCTTAACGCCAGCACATTTCTTAATGCAGAATCCAAAAATTGGCGTTCCTTGTATCAGTACGTCTGATGCAGATCTGGATCACGTCGACAGGATGACATCCAAGGCCGCACTTTTGGAACGCTGGGCCAAGGGTGAGCGCCACTTGCAGTCATTTTGGAAACAGTGGCGAGACGACTACCTGCTTAGCATGCGAGAACGCGCTCAGTCAAACCTGCGAAGTCGCCGGGCAGCTTTCAATCAATCGCCAAAAATCGGGGACATTGTCCACATTCACCAGGACACACCACGAGGGTCCTGGCCATTGGGCAAGATTGTTCAGCTTATTCCAAGCAGCGATGGTGCCATTCGTGCAGCCAAAGTGCGGACATCTTCTGGGCGAGTTCTCACTCGCGCAATCCTGCATTTGTACCCACTGGAAGTTTCTCACAATGTCAACGATTCCAGCACTATCCCAGAGGAGGAAGCACCACCAACGGAAACCACTGGCAGCACTCCAAAACTTATACCTAATTCATTAGAGAAACGCCCACAACGCAAGGCCGCAACTGTAGCCAACCAACGTATTCGAGACATGGCAACGGATTCCGCTGACAGCATCCTGTTCACTTCAAGTCATTCAACTTGATCTATTCCATCGGTCGAACTCATTTTGCTCACATGTACCTTTATGCTGACTGGAGCGAATTATCAGCCACTGCTCTGCGAGAAAGGAAGTGCAAAAATCACCTTGAATCTGACAACAGCTGCTTACAATTGCAAGACCGCACTGAGTGACAACGACCGAACAAAGGTTCATGTCGCGAAGGTCGCCATTTACAAGCGCAACATAGCAAAGTACGACAGCCCTGCTTACAAGTGTTCGAGGTCAAAACTTTGGTCGAAGCCTACACAAACTTCGCGAAATCAGGATGGGAACAACGCCATCATGAGGAAGCTGTCCCAATTATGGCCCCTGAATGTTGGGAAATAATCGAACATCGTCGTTGTCGGGAAGGCCCACTATTGGGGAGTGAGACTTCTGCATTCACCGAAAACCGTGTGGAGCCACCATACACAAGCGGCAATGCTTGGGACTGCTGTAAGTGGTATGCCAGAGAAACTACTAATTGCTTTCTGGTCAAAGGCAAAGTCTACCAATCATACCATGGCCACATGGAATCGAACTTGGCGAACGTCGCGCACTGCGACTACGAGAAGGAGGCCTGCATATTACATGATCAAAGCGCCCTAGTATGGGAGATAAACAAAACGGCCAAGTGTGAATAAGTGTTCTGGAAGTCAATTGATGGAAAACTTTGGGACAATCAATTCCTAAGTGACGACTATGAACTGGAATTCACCTGGAATAATGGCCGAGGGAAGGTCACAGTTTGCGACAGCTCAGAAGCGACAATGACGGATCAAGGAATCCCTATTGTCATCACAATGGGTTCAGTCATCGCGCCGAGTGATCTACGGAGATCTAAACGTAAGGCAGAAGACAATGGAGAAAGTGACATTGTGACCCCACGACTGCAAGCACTGGAATCTCGGTTAGAGTACTTATTCAAAGTGCTCTTGAATCACGCCTTCTATTCGGTTTGTCGATCCATCCATGAACTTCAACAGATCAGCATGCTACTGGCACACTCTGAGCCCACCCTCATCGCCAGGAAGCTTTCCAACGACAGCAACGTCATGGGTCGTCTTCATGGAACTATCTTAGAAATCTGGCCATGCAACCAAGTCGAAAGCTACACATTTCTGAGCATGGGCGAGAAATGTACAGAATGGGTCCCATTAAATTACACGGTGCATGGGCAGGCCACAACGGGATTCATGGAACCAAAAACTAGAATCATTTACGCCCACTCTGCTCCCACAGAATGCGATTTAGTGCAGGAAACATTTCTGCAAGATGCAAGTGGAAAGATTCTTCTTTATTATGCTCACTCAGGAGAACTGCGCCCATACGACAGACCATTAGCTGACCACGCTATGTTCACGACAACGCTATCAGGTTTTGCCGACTTCAAACCTGTTATCCACAAGCCGCTTCTGATGTACACAAGGGACGAACTGCGAGGGCAGATCAGCCTGAATGACATTTTCGCCTCAGTTGAAGAACACGCCAGTACACTAAGGGAATTGAGCCAAGTCGTCGAACAACCAGCTGGCTCAAAAGCGAATGCTATTTTGGACGCAGCTAGCAGATATACGCCGATGGGACTACTCGATCAGTTTACAGGCAAACTCCATTGGATCTGGGTGCAACTATGTTGTGCGTATATCACAGCCAAACTCTTCTTGAACGTCATAAAATGGCTTCTGCTGAAAATCCTCAAAGGTCACAACACGGAACCTATGGTGCATCATCCACCCCCTATGAGTCAAGAAGAGCCCTGCTCCATGAAGGGCCCAGTCAATCAACCCATCCAAGCCCAGAAGCCTGAACTGATGAGCTCGCCAATACGGGCTCTGATCGAGGCCATGAAGGAGGATCAGTGAACACGTATATCCAGTGATCATATACTTATCCGCAGTTACTTTTTTTTCTTTCCTTTTAACGCTTCACTGCATCCCATCATTTCCATTCTTTTCCTCTCGCGGGAGTGTCGCGACTCTCGCGATAATGACCTTTCCTTCTTCTCATTGAATCATCACATCACCTTTAAACACAGTAACCTTTCTCACGGCTCTCCTGAAACAATCCAGTTTCCCACATGTACATTCTAGCGCACTCTCTGCTTCTAACCCAAACAGATTTCTTTTCCTATCCATATTCCACTCTTTTCAGCTGTTCTGTGCCTTTTAGCTGTAGGATGATATTTTAGTGTGC
>JASANH010001709.1:0-11321 GCA_030248295.1 Mesodorylaimus sp. YZB2_4 | reverse complement strand
TACTGTGCTCTCTCTCATGCTCTTGTCTATGTGGCAAGGGGATAAAAGTAACTT
This sequence comes from Mesodorylaimus sp. YZB2_4, assembly GCA_030248295.1. NCBI lineage: Eukaryota > Metazoa > Nematoda > Enoplea > Dorylaimida > Dorylaimidae > Mesodorylaimus > Mesodorylaimus sp. YZB2_4. Next base: position 11,267 of record JASANH010001709.1, on the reverse strand, counting down.
GAGAAAAAGAGACCACAAGATAGTGTTTCCGAATTAAGTGGCAGTAAAGGAGAACTGACGATCAGTCATCCGCTTGGTAATATTCAAGGAATATCTGTTCAAGGACGTAGCGTTGAAAAAAGGAGATGTAACGTTAGTCACCTACTAACCACAACGCATGTTACGCTGCAACGTGAAGCGTGTGCATTCGTGAGCTAATGCGTCCCTTCCCCCTCGATCGTTTTGGCGTTTTGTGATGGTGGTAAAACATGAACATCCTCTGGGAATCCTCTACCCAGACGTTCGCAGCCGTTGCTTTAACGGTTTCCTATTCTTTTTTATCCACTATGGTTGAATTACCAAAAGACTTACACGTGGTAAGATAACCCACGAAGCTTTACAGGTAGATTTAACCAGCTTGCCCTGTCGTAGCTGGAAGGGATCGCTTTGAGGCTGGAACCCTAAACCAGCCACCCCGGAGGGCTCAGCTTTAGTGGCGCAACTCACAAGGAAAGCTACTGGACTGCTAAGTTTTTCCCAGTGTTGAGACAGGTGTCAAAATGAAGGTTGTTACCAGAAAAAACGATGTAGAAATTTTGACGTCCGCACGAGGTTCTGGTCAAGAGTGGCAGGTGGTCAGAGTGACTGGTCAATTTTGAATTTTTCAGGTTATTTCAAGATATCTTAAAGGACATGCGTCGGGGAATTTCTGGTGCCAGAAAGTACCTCAGGCAGGGTCGTTTTTAGCCACTTATCACAAATAGCGTAAGATTCAAACAGTGAACAGAGAGGGTGCGGGCTGGGGTTACTGTAAGCGCTCACCTGACCAATGCCAAAAGTCGGAAAACTGTCTCACTCGGGACGATTGCCAGTTTCTTTCATAATAATGCTGTTTTTATTTCATTCCTGTAATTTGTTGTTGAGATTTTTCTGGTTTCAAACTGTATGCACGAATATGGACTGCACGTCTTCATGTCTATATGACGAGGAGCTCAGCGCAAAAAGTAGAAGTTTAAACTATTAGAGGAAAAATATAACAGAATATATCAATAATCAACGATGGGGAATTCATGCTTGTGGAACAAAAAAAGAATTATTTCAGAAGTCAAAAAGAACTGAGCTTGGTAGGCTTCGAACCGACGTGCACAGCGGCTGGATTGCCGACGTTGTGCGTCAAGAGTCCTCCTCCTGCGCCACAGAGACCTTACACTTCAGGTAGAAGTCAGAAGACAAGCGGTTTAAGACCGCTTTCAGGCCTTCCCTGTCTAATCGAAAGGGACTTTCTCAGAGCGGAAACGGTGAATATCTGGAATGCAATCTTTCTTTTGGAGACAGCAAGCACGAATTGACTCAAATGACAGAATTGTCTAGCCTTATCTGCGATATATGTAGTTCGCACGTGATGAACTATTTTGCGCCAAACATTGTAGATGGGCAGAGAGTGACAAAAGAGAACATTTCCTAAATACGAGTGGACAATGGTCAGTGCCAACTTTTGTTGCCTCAGACAGGTTTCCTGTTCTCTACCGAACTATTCTTGGCAAGTTCCACGCCGTTCCTCAAAACCTGGGATGCATGCTTGCCTCTTAGAATGAAAATTCTTGCGGGGGTTTTCTCATGACATAATCGGCGTGCGTTTTGTTCCATCGAGCCGTTTTCTCTCAGTTTCAGTCTCCGCGCTCTTTGTTCTGGAATTCATATTTGTTTTTCCTTCGCGCAGGGCGAGCGCTGACTTGGGTTTGAAGAAGGCCCGAGCAGCGCGGTCAAGATTTACATAATGTTCTCAGCATAGGGCAGACCCATGTACAACTAGTGTGCGGAGAATAGCAGGTACAAGATGTGAGTGTGAAACCACTGTTCTTTCAGCGATGTCTAGGGTGTTGGTGGCGCAGTGCAGCGCCGTTCGATGCAACACTCCATAAATTCGCCTACCGAGGGTTTGAGTCCACCAGTGGCTGGAATTTTTGGCTTTGAAAACTCTCCGAGCTGTCTTTCCTTTTCCAAACTGGTTACTTGCCTAAATCTACTGACGCGGGTTGCTTGGCGCAGACGCACAGATGAATAAAATCTTACTTGGACCGAAAAACGGGAATCAGCCTCTACACTTGACTTGACTGCGATGAACGAACGCCGATTCCGTAATGAGAAAACCCCCAGATAACATGCGAGAGTGTAACAGACTTCACATTCCACTGCTTTTTTGCATGCGTTCAAGAGCACCTCGACCACTGGTCATCTATCAGGTTATCAGAAGCAGGGGTGGGTCAGATAATGATAAATGCTAATAAAAGAGCCAGGTCAAGCTCCAGTAGCCTAACAGAAGTGTCATATTCTCACTGCAAGGGCTCAACGTCAATCGATTATTCACGATGGAAAGTGCCACGATGATCACCATTGTCTCTGAGAGAGGCCCTTGCTTCTGCATGTAGAAATAACAGCTATCAAAGCGAGAAGAATCGCGGCTGTTGTGGTGATAAACGCGGCGGGATCAGAAACGAATGTGTCATACAACTTTTGGGTTCGATTCTCTTCTCGAGCAATTTTTTTGGACTTCTTTTGAGCTAACCGCAAAGTTTTTATACTGTACCGTGCTGTAGTTTAGAACTTAAAAATTGCATGCCGGCTGCAAGCTCAACGTTTTCTTTACCATTCAGCTTGAACTGTTGGCCTACCGCTAATGTTAGACGAAGTACAAGATTCGGGCAGGCATTCATAAGGCAGGCATCAAATCACGCCCGCTGCGCCTTATTGATTATTGACACGCAGAGGCAGAGAACAGAAGGGTTTAGCCGTGAAAACAATGGGAAGGTTCACTGACTTATCAACCTTGGCGGCCACATAACTTGTTCAAACAGCCCGACTTATGTCCTTTAACAAAGGCTGCTTAAATTGTATGTTGCAGCCTGACAGACAAGTTTGTGCATCTAGTCCAGGCAGCCTTTGTGAAGATACAGTATCTTGAAATAACCTGAAAAATTCAAAATTGACTAGTCACTTTGACCACCTGCCACTCTTGACCAGAACCTCGTGCGGACGTCAAAATTTCTACATCGTTTTCCCTGGTCACAACCTTCTTTTTGACACCTGTCTCAACATTGGAAAAAACTTAACAGTCCAGTAGCTTTCCTTGTCAGTGCTAATGTACCACGCCCACCGGAATTCGATCCCGCAAACTTTCGCTTGCGAACCCGATGTCATACCACTGAGCTATCAGGGCCACGCAAAGAGGAAAACTAACAGCTTACTCAAACTTGATGGATTGTAAAGTACAACCCCTCTTTGTCCAACGGAAGACGCTTCCCTGCGCTCTTACTGCACATTGCTTCACGCGCATGTACAGGATCAACAGGCACAGTAGTTGCCTGTATAGGCCAGCCACGCATACGCGCAATCTTAAGCGAGCAACTTTGCTGGTCCATAACTCGACAAAAAATCAGTGGAGAAATTCTTACGAATTATCACGTTATTACGATTATTATTTCGAAATTAGGAAGATTAGCTGTTTGCCATGGCAATTACCCGTGCACATTTTTGTTGAAAATGACTGGGCCGTTTCGCTGGGTTAAATACGACTGGAAAAATTGAATGTTTCGATCGCGGAAGAAAGGCCTTCCTGAACATTCATTGTCAGCTTATTTTCAAGAGAGACTGCAGACTTTTTTTTGAAAATGGCTTCGATGTGATTTGTGCAGTTCCATTCATAACGGAGGACCAATTTTGTTAATCAAGAAATTTAGGAGATGAAGAAATTGCAACGAAATCGAAATTCTGCAATTAAGATCGATGGCGCCATGATTTTGGGCTCATAGAATTGTGCGGATTTGGCATGCAACGACGAGCTGTGTACATGTTTATGGCACTGTTTGGTTAATACTCGTGTCATGGATTCGATCGCTTGTACTGAAAATCATCAATAAACATATGCATATCAGCTTATGCGCCTGTTTTGTGTACTTACATTTATGGTATTCGCTTTCCTCAGTGATTTGTGGGCCGCGGGTTTGTTTTTGTTGAAATGAAATTTAGCTCGCATGTTTCGAGGGTTGTTCGCAAAGCTACCTGTATGATTGGAGCCCTTAGGCGCAAGTTAGAAAGACATGCCCCTCCTTCTGTGTTAGGAAATGTCTATAATGCTTGCATCCGGTCTGTGATGGAATATGGCTCTGCCTGCTGGGACCCAGTTTTAGACCAAGATATCTCAGAGATCGAACGTGCCAATTTCTATGCAGTTAGGCTTTATCTGAATGATTTTACGATCTCTTATAAGGAAGCTTTACAGCGTGCCGGTTGGTCCTTTCTTTTTGACAGAAGGAAACGCTTAAAAATGTGTCAGTTTTCCAAGTTTTATAAGGGGTATCACGATTTTTTTAACGCTCGTTTTGAACACAAGAATGTAAATCGTGTTAGCGCTCGTTTTTTTAAGCCTCATCAGCTTATTGTTCCGAGGCATAATTTTGATGCTTTTAAACAAAGTTTTGTTTGGTCATGTATTGTTTTATGGAATGACTTACCATGGGAATATGCCTTCGCTTCATATGACTGCTTTCATAGATTTGTACGTGACACTCACTTTTAAACTTTAAATCTGTATCTTTAACGTGTTTCTACAGCTTCGAATGCGCTGATGCGTTTGCTGTTGAATAAATCATGATGATGATGATGGTGATCGACGTGGAGGACCGACGAGAAGCAGGCCATCGACGTTGCATGACGACTGATTTAGCGCGGAGGACCAGTAAAAACTGGGAGAGCGACGAGACATTGGCGAGAAATGAATAGTGGGGGAAACGATAAGACGTCGACGACCGAATAGACGTGGATGACCGTCGGGACGTAGGCGAACAACGAGGCGTCGAAAACCGACTGGGCACTAACAACTGGATTGGCGATGGGGAGTACGTTTGTGAGGATTGGGTCGGCATCATGGGTGAAAATGTACGCGAAGATGTAGCTCTCCTGTGAAGACAATAGAACAGTAGGCATAGTGGTAGACAACAGAACAACGTGACAACCAAACCAGTGAATCCACCTGGTAACAAAAGAAGGATTTCCAAACGTGCTGGTAATATGCCTCCGTGAATGCAGGCTTTCACTGTCGAGACACCTTCGGGCGTGATGATCGGCTTCAGGACGGTGTTGGTGAACATGTATTGGGCTGCAGTCGTCATAAGGCGTCGCCTAATGGCCGCCAACGATGCGACGTGCAATCTGACACGACGTACATGCAGGTAGACCTTTTCCTCTGTCACAGTGAAGTCTTTGTTGGGTTCTTCCCGCATATTCATTCTAAATGCTTTGTGGATACGCTGGAACAAGCGAACGACCATCTCGATGCCCGGAATGATATACTTGCGCATTCTGAATAAATCCAACTGTACTGGTTCAATCAGATAGCCTGAACCACTTTCAAAATAAGGTTTGAATGCGTCCAATGATTTTGGCGGTAGTCCATCCAAGCCACCATCGTACCATCCACTGGTGCTCAACCAGGATTTTCGCTGATCGTAGGGACAGCTAGCTAGCATGTCCAAGTGAGCGCTCCATGGTGAGCAGTTGCTACTTCATTATTTCGATATCAAACAATGGACATGGACATGGACAGAGAACATGAACATCAACACATCTAGCACCTGACGAATCGTTTTCGTTCCGGGGATACCTTTCGGTTTGTCACATAATGCTATGCCTTTCACTGTGACTTTTCACACCCAGTGGACTCCACTGCGAGCTGCAGTCACGAAGGACCTCTATCAGCCTAAAAAAACCCTCAACCCCTTACACTCACTAAAATAGTCTTCTGCCTTTACTGTTACAATACCTTCACACTGCGCACTGCGTGCACAGCTTTTTTACTTTACACTTTACACTGCGTGCGCGCTTCATGCTTAACCATTGATACCAAAAAAAGTTGAAGTGCGAGGGGGTACGCTTATACTACTGAGCAAACATAGCACGCGAAGCTAACGTCGCTTTATTTCGATGTTTGAAAGATGCGGCAGCTACGAATCAGTTACAATTTAGTCTAAAAATTACAATAAGCGAATTTGAATCGAGCTTTCTTCTGCTTGTGCCTTCTGACATAGTTCTTAGACAGCATTTTCCAAAGTGAAGGCGTACTGTGCATGTTATTTCTTCAAATCTGCTGAAAACCTGATGATCTTGGCTAGGCTTCCAAAGCGCGAATAAAGGTGCGCACGCATCAAATACTGGTGCACACCCTCACCTTGGCAGCTACAGTAATCAAGCAAACTGTACGCTGTTCAAACGTAACTGGTTTAGTTCGGTACAAAAATAACTGCTCAGTCCAAGAAAAACTGCTTCTAGGTCTACGAAAAAACAACTCAGTCCACAAAGAACTGTTACCAGGTTCACAAAGGACCACACACAATCAGCCTGGAACATAAAGAAGAGAACTTACTTATAACACACGTAGCGAGCGATCAGCCTAAAATGCTTTACTATCATTATTATGCAACAAAAACAAACCCGCGTCACCTAAATCACTGAGGAAAGCGAACACTGTGAGTGTAAATAGACAAAACGGGCGCAGAAGATAATATGCATAGGTTTATTGATGATTTTTAGAACAAGCGATTAAATCCCGACACGAGTATTACCTAAACAATGCCATGAACATGTACACAGCTCGCCGTTGCTCGCCGAATCCATACAATTTTTATAAGTCCAAAATCATAGCGCCCTCTAACAAAATTGCTAAATTCCGTTGTCATTGCGAAGGAATTTTTTGTCTGCTCCAATTTCTTGATCAACAAAATTAATTCTCCGATATGTACAAATCCCAAAAATTACATTGACGCCATTTTTAAGAAACGGTCTGCAGTTTCTCTTGGAAATAAGCTGGCGATAAATGTTCCAAGAAGTCTTCCTTCTGCGAATAAAACATTTAATTTTTACAGTCGTATATAACCCGGCGAAACGGCCTCCCTATTTCCAACAAAAATTTGCATGCTTAACAGCAATGGCAAACAGAGCTCATCCCTATAATTCCATGCATTTTCGCAGATTTGTTGTCGAGTTATGGACGGGCGAAGTTGCTCGCTTCACATTGCGCATTTGTGTGGCTGGCCTAAACGGGCAACTACCATGCTTGGTAAAACTGTACGTGCGGGTGAAGCAATGTGCAGTTAGAGCGCAGGGAAGCGTCTCCCGTTAGTCAAAAGGGGCCTGTATACTTTACAATCCATTAAGTTTGAGTAAGCTGTTAGTTTCCTTTTTTCGTGACGCTGATAGCCGGAACGCCGGGACGACTCAGATTACAGAGGCGACAGAAAACACCTTCGACGGCGCAATGATTAGTTTCATGACAGCATCGCAAAACTCGTCGATGGCAGGCGCTTTCGGAAGCGCAGCAGGCTTGGTCAGTTGTGAAGCACTGTACTGAGAGAGGGGGTGAGGGAGATTTTTCCTCAGGCAGGGGGCGGCTCCACTTTACAATCTATCAAGTTTAATGATGTTGCCTGATCCATTTTTTTTCCTTCATCCCCTGAAAAATATAGTTCTTGGATCTCCATAACGGCCGATCCGATTCAGATAAAATTTTGAACGAATATCAGTCTTGATGAAACATTGGTGCCTGCAATGTTTAAGACAATTCGGTAATGCGGTTCTTGAGTTATTACGGTGCAAAGTTTGGGGTTTAACACATGGCATCTGTGTCGACTTTCTTGAGGGGGCACGTGCCTCCCGACATTACATACAATACAGTATATGCTACTGTATATACAAGACAGTACGGATATTTACCCCGCGGCCAGAAACAATCAATGAGAAATACGCGACAGAGAATCTTCAGGTCGTATCATCTATTGAGCAGACATCTATTCTAAGTAATTTGATCAATCTGACCACAACAGGTTCCGATAATTAATCGTAATTTTGTCCCCTGCTGTCCTGTTTTGCGTGGGTTTCCAGCCTGCACAAGCTAAGTCACGCTCATGTCATACTTTATCCATAGCCAAGCGACATAAGGCGCACTCCACGGGCTAAGGAACACATAATTGACAATCATTTTGTACAGAGGCGGGAGACGAACCCTCCCTCTAATCGTAAGTGCGCACCCAGCGTGAGAGGCAGACGCCTCAACCCGCTAGCCACGACCCCGGCCCTAATCAACCTGCAGGAAATTTATTTCCTCGACTAGTGCAGGCATAGCCTCGTAGCCTATGTCTACTAGGCTACTAGCAGCTAGCAAGCGCTACAGATTACAAAATTTCGTCGTATCATCCAAAAGATAAAAGGTGTCCTGAATTTTTCCTGAATTTCAAAATATTCTGCGAAATGAATTAGTAATTCTGAATATCCCGAATTAATAATCCGAATAATTCTTCCACCTCGAAAACTTGCTCTACATGCAGATAGGTATGTTTCATAAAAAGTCTATTTCGTCATTCTCGCAATACAACTGAGCTTCAAACAAAACATCCCCCTAAATTTTAAACCACATAATAACCTTGAAAATTTCTAAAAAAATAAAAAATACAATACATACCATCGCCTCGACAACTTCCCAAACGAGGAGCTACGAGTAGTTATTCCAACAGAGACCCAAAACTTCCGTCAATTTGCCCAATAACACGAAACTGCACTAGATTCTTCTTAAATTCCAAAATATTCGCCAAAATAAATTAATAATCTCAAATATACTCGATTCCTTCAATAACTTGCTCTGCAAGCAGCAACGTAGGCCCACAAATCCGACTATTGCCTCCCATTACACAATGCCCTAACTGAAATTTTCATTAAAAATTCTTCGAGTTTTCAAACCTCAAAGTAGCCTTATTTACTAACGCCAACAATATCATTTTCGCTTGAATTGTCATTCGAATATATAGGATTTTTGACAAAAATTTCCAAAACCAACGGCTTTCACTGAACCATACATACTAAAATCTCCAAGAACAATTTCTTACATTCTGCAAAATTTCCTAAGCCACCACACACCTATTTCCTCGAAATTTTTTTAATAAAAATCAACAAAAGACTTACACGTGGTAAGATAACCCACGAAACGTTACAGGTAGATTTAACCAGCTTGCCCTGTCGTAGCTGGAGGGGATCGCTTTGAGGCTGGAACCCTAAACCAGCCACCCCGGAGGGCTCAGCTTTAGTGACGCAACTCAGTGCAAATGTACCACGCCCACCGGGATTCGATCCCGGTGGGCTCACGCTTGCGAACCCGATGTCGTACCACTGAGCTATCAGGGCCACGAAACTAAGAAAACTAACAGCTCACTTAAACTTAATGGATTGTAAAGTGCAGCCGCTCCTTGCCTGAAGAAAGATTGTCTTCCCCCGCTCTCTCAGTACAGAGCCTTACAACTGACCAAGCCTGCTGCGCTTCCAGAAACGTCTGCCATCGACGAGTTTTGCGATGCTGTCATGAAACCAATCATTGCGCCGTCGAACGTGTTTTCTGTCGCCTCTGTAATCTGATTCGTCCTTGCTTCCCTCACGCGTTGACAATATCCAAGTTAATCAGGAATCGCCTTTATTTATAATCCATCAGTGTTCAACGACTGCAACTTGCAAACGAATTCATTGGAGAGAAACGGCCGATAGCTCCACCCGCCATACCAACTTGCTTTTTCTGGCAGCAACTATTTGCGACAGCACATTGATTTTTTTCTGGGGTCACAATTGCGGATTGGGTCATCACGACGGCAACTGAATTATCGGCTACAATGCTTACAGAACGAGTTTCACTGTCTCGAGTTTCAAGCTGGTTCATTTGACCAACTGCGAACATGAAGATGAGCATGAAGACGCAACTAGAACGTGGCACGCTTCATTTGAGACTCACATACAATAGTACAAAGACTCGTATCATCACTGACTCGATTATTGTCGAGAGCTTTTTGAAATGTGACAGAATTTCAGATTGGGCCAAACACGCTGGTCATGTTGCAGAAATGAATGATTGTCATGTCATACTATATGTCCTGGCCGTTGTACATATTATGGTATGTAGAACTGATTACAATAAAGGGGTCAGCTTATCTGTTTGTTGGACTGTCCGTCTAACAAACAGATAAGCTTTGTGTCTTTTTCGAATTTCTTCAATTGCACCAGTAGTTTGTGATATCAGTTTGTATTGGATAAAATCGTGTTGGTAAATTTTCACTTCACAATTAGGTGTTTTAAATTCGGGGAAAACTAAAAGTCGATAAACTGATCTGCCAAAAACTGGGAAATTCCGTGAGGGTTAAAGCTTTGAATAATTCCGAAAAATGTCTAGGCCTTGAAATTTTTATTGGCGACAAAGAAATTCGGAGGCTTGCAAAATCTCTCTTAAACTTTTTTCCAGGTTATTTTTCATAACCTGGAAGTTGCAGAACCAGATTATTGGAAGTTTCTCGAAGGGCTTGTGCGGGCAATAATTCTAGGAGGTTTCAAAGTTTTTGGAATCAAAAATGGAAGTGGCCAGTGAAGCCTGGATAGTGACTCATGCATGCAAAAGATGACAAAAATTATTCTTGTAGGGGCGGGCGACATTGGAGAACAACAATAAGAGGTCGGAGGTCTAGTCGGGTGAGAACTAGAATTACATGCGATCTGAGAATCGCGGCTTACTCAGCTATTGTAGGCTCTAGAACTGCTTCTAGCGAGTTGACGGCACAGTCTGCAGTCGAATTTTATCCAAATTACTCTACAGCTCTAGAATGCTCAGTTACAACCAGGCCAATGCGTCATGTTGATGTTATGAAATCCAACGATATATTTGTTGATGGAGAGAACAAATTTTCTGGCAGCTCAAAATCACGGTTTATCGACAAATTTGGCTATCCCATTTTTTGTATGTTTTTCTGGCAGCCTTTCTGCCCTGTTTACGCGCTGATGCTTGTGTGCAACTTCTCCTGCACCAAACTGCAGCACTAAAATAGATTCGCGCGATAGGTAATGTCCTGCAATATTCATTTACTTCTTTCATGAATTAGTCGCACCAATATCCTCAGTCACAGTTGCTTTTGGCTGGGCCACTGTTTCTAGACGATATGATAGGGAATATCCAGCATGACTGGCATGATGATCAGGTCTGCCCCCATTGCTGTGATCGTTGGTCGGCTAACAGCGTCTGTGAGAATAAGCAGATGCATACTTAACGAGAGAAAAATATGGATGAGACATTGTTGTTTTTAGTGAAAGAGCAAAGAATATAGCAAAGAAACGTTTAAAACGGCACTCTTACACATTTTTCACTCGGACCCCCAGGCGCAGACAGTTTCACTCACCCTGCAACAAAATTTGTTGTTTTGCGACAGTAGATGAGC